>CAICTM010000877.1:0-44317 GCA_903772945.1 Seminavis robusta
TACTTTGTGTATGGTTCCAAGATCAGTTTAAAACCCTTCGACGGATATAGTTTCTCCCGTGTCATGTACCACGAAAGCACTTTCCCAAAGGAACATGTATCGGCATTGCTGTCAAGCTCAATCCGAGATGATGGCAAATGAGGAGCAACGGATCGCAGAGTGCGAACAGAAGAGACTCATGCTAGCCGATTCATGGCATTGCCCAAGCTAGATCCGCCAGGAAAATCAGTCCGGGATCGTTTCCCGGCTTGCAATTCCGAGACTTGGGACTGGGTATCTGACAGCTGTGTCTGCAGCTCGGCAATCTTCCGCTTGTCACCAGCGCGGGTGTCCCTAGCCTGTTGCTGGTGCGCCGATGTGAGCTGAGGCCACTCATCGGGAATGGTAATATCTTCCTGGGCTTATTGGGATCAAAACCCCTGCCTTCATGGCCTCTACCAAGGCCTCGTCCCCTGCCTCCGCCTCTTCCATAGCCTCGCCCTTGGGATCTACCACCGCCTAGCCACGTTCCTTGTTTCACCACTGACCGAGTGGTAAAACTAGGGCCAGACTACAGATAAGATACTTTTCTTGTGGTCGATTGGGTTTCAGCGACATGCAACTGCGTCCGGCTAAGTATTTCATAGCCTCCTGGAAACTCCCGCGTAGATGCGGAGTTGCCTGAATGACGGACTTGGCGGTCTTGAGGGTTTGTTCTGTAATGCCGGACAGATGCTTGCGAATCTTGCGGCCCTCAGTAAAGGTTTCACCAGCGGTTCCCAGATCGAGTGAACGGCCTTCGGTAAGCCTTTCACAGTAGCGGTCAAAAGTGAAGTTGCGGGGCTTCCCATCAAAGAAAGTATTTTCAATGGCTCTATCCGCGGATGCCTTGGTACGAGCCTGGAACGAATCACCATGATAGTGAACCTTCATGGCCAATTAAGCTGCTCGGCCGTTCTGTTGCGCTGCGCAAAGTTGGAACCATGTCCAACCAGGTCAACCGTGAGTAACCGACCGGATGATGTCCCAAACAGCCTGATTGTATTGTATGAAATGAGGTCCGGTATGTCTTGTTCTTCGGACCAATTCTTTAGGATGCGATGGAAGGCCAAAACATGGGTCAGCCTCATCTTCAGTGTCGGTATCAGGTGATCCTGGCAAAGTGACTTTGTATCTCGTAACATAAGCCAGAGGGTCACCGCAAACGCCTCGCTTGACGTTCAGAACATTGTCAAATAGATATCCAAGAACTCGCGGACATCTCGACCTACAAGATTGTGGGGATCCGCAACATCGATCTCTTCTCGTCGGATTCGTAAAAGCCCAAACTCTATTCAACTCGCCAAACTGGCTTGGTGGGATGTGAACTCACGCTGTGATTCGTGTCATTGAAAATTGTAGAACCGTAGTTGTTATAGTCGCTTCTCAAATGAAAACCCCAGCTGTCGTCCACGATTGGGAACTTCTCTGGGCTGAACTGCTGCGGCAGCTTCATCAGTGGCTGCAGCCGCAATGGCTGGATTGTAATGGTACCCCTGGTTTCCTCACGTTCTGCAGATGCTCTTGATATCTGCATCGGTAAAGGTATCAGTGAGACGAAGGCATCCAATCCTTGATCATTCAATGATGTCCTCGTGGCTAGTTCGTCAATACCGATGGTATTTGTTAGATAGTTGTTCATGGCTGCAAGATTGCCTGCCAATCGCCTCCAATTACTTCTCCTCTTGCGGTATCACTTGATGAGCAACAGTTGTTTGGTCTTCTTCTCTCTCCTATTCAACAGCAAACTGTACACACCCAGACAAGTAAGGCTGTATTCCACGGAATGAGCTCTGCACACCCAGTCTGTGGCAGTCTAGGCCAAAACTCTTGGATCAGGCGTCCCCTCTCCTTGGCTCAATCGATTTCTTTGGTGACAATGAGGCAGGAATTGATCCAGACTGGAGGGATCAATATTCCAAGTCCAAACCTCTGCTTCCCACTTGGAAGTCTCTATCCTCTCGCTCCACTTGAGAGAGCCCCTTCTTCTTGAGAGGTCTTCTGTGCTATGCCGCTTGAGGTCTTTGTCTTCTTCTTTCTTCTTCCCTCTGCCAATCGGTGGCAATGAGGATCTCATTCTTCGCGTTCGAACGGTAGCTCCGAATCGGTAGCTTCGAATCGGCGACAATGGCGCTGCTTCGAATGAACGAACGGTTAACAGGCTCCTTCTTCTTCTTCTTCTCGATCACGACAAGCGAACGACAATGGGGTATGACCGTCGCTTCGAACGAACGGTAGCGTCGTCGTCTTCGTCGTCGTCTTCTTCTCGTCGTCGTTCGAACGGTAGCTTCGAACGTTGCTTCGAACGGTAGCTTCGACAATGGCGAACGAACGGCGCTGTGGTAGTGGCTTCCACGCCTGATAAGCCGAAAAAGGCTGATGATAGAGGAAGGAAGGAGGTGTTGATAGAGAGGTTGCTATAGTGTTGTGTGTGTTACTACTTGGTTGTTGTGGTTGTGGTTGATTTCTAGTAATCTGGTAACTGGATAGTCATAAATCGCTACCACAGGTCATTTTCGCCTGCAGCGACTTCTTCCTTTGTTGAAGGAGAGAGTCGAGTACTTCGGTCGAATAATTTGTTTGACAGCTCGACAGTTTTAATCTTGGTCTCACTAACCACTCTTCAACCACAACATGCACCCGCTCAAGCCTCTCCACCCTCCACTTGTTGCTTTGACCTCCAGGAACAGACTCTGACTCGAGATAGATATTCAGGATGTCCACCGATGAAAGCATCGAACAAGCAGATGGCACTGATGACGGCGTTCCATCGAACAACGACAACCGCGCCATTATGGTATTCACTCGTGCGCTGGTACGGCATCTTTCGACTCCTTCCGGCCGTTTGGAGCCGACCTATGTGGGTGTGAAGCGCATCCGTCCGAGCAGTCGCATGGTGAAGCAAGCGTTGGATCAGGAGAAGCGAAAGGAAACAACAACACAAAAGGTCTCGACGCTAGTCTTTAAAGTCATGGGCGAAGATGGCCAGGAGCGACGAATGACCAAGCAGGAAAAGAAGGCCAAAAAGCTAGAAATCGCCCAGCAAAAGAAACTCGAAAAAGAGCAACGGCGCATCGAGAAAGAAAAGAATGAACCACCACCTCGGAAGAAAAAGAGAAAGCGGAGAGGGGAAAAGACGGGGCCTGTCCTGGCCAAGAAACCCAAGGAAGAGGATGGCCAGAACAATAATACAGATTCTTCGTCAGCCAATGGTGATAGTAAAGCGAACAATACGTCGGCGGGTGATACAGCAGCCGACAACAGCAATCAGGACGTGAAGCAGATGGATGATTCAAATTTCAACAATGATGAAATCAAGGCATTGTCTCAAGTGGGAATATCTCCACCCAAACTGTCACTGATGGAACAGGAACTGGCCGATTTGAGGGGAGAGCGTCAAGGAGTGCCACCCGTCATTTTGTCGCCTTCACTAGCACACGTCGCGCTGCGTACTCCAGGGTTCCTTCCAGGCAACAATATCCCTCCCAAAAGTAATGTTTCTTACGTTATAGACGATGAGTTGGCTCAGGAATGGGCTACCGCCATCCAAGAGAGCATGCTGCCCGCTCTCGAGGTCCGGGGCCGCGAAGAAATGAGGAGTATGGCATATGCCATCATCCCGCAAGTCTGGTCTCGAATGCGGCCAGATTCCTTGATGCGGGCACCAGGAGATCAGCCGAACAACAACGAAACGAAAAGCAACTCCCAAACAGTCGAGACAACGACTTCCAGCCACGAGAAGAACGAAACAAGGCAAGAGTCTTGGGGACTCGTACCCATCCGACCACCATCCGGGTCGACCTTTGATTCTGATCTTGCAGCCGTCACCGAAGTTCTCTATCGAAGCTCACCCCTCTACCTCTCCTGTGGCGCCAAGTTTGGGTGCGACTTGTTATTGTACGATGGTCCTCGACAAGAACGACACGCTTTTGGCGGCCTTCGACTGGTTGTCCATGACGACAAGAACGCTACTGCTCCTTTCCCGATACCATCGGCGTATGCCATTGCTGGGTATGTGAGAACCCTCAACACTGCCGGGAAACTAGCATTGATGGCGTTGGTGCGACGAGATGATACGCAGGAGGATGCCACCACATTCCGCGTTGCGCTAGTGGACCTCAAGTTGCAGCGTGTGGATGGCACAAAACTAAAAGGCACTGACGAACGACTGGAAAAACTCAACCGTTCATCGTAGCTATGGATAGAGCTGAGTTGAAAGGTGCTCTATCGGATGGAGGGAGTATCATTGGTTGTCTAGTTGTTCAGTTTATTCGATGTATGGCTATTGTTACATGGTTGCTTCATAAATATAATCAGCAAGATACCTCTGCAATCTTTCCTGGTCTGACGGGAACATGGAGTTTTCCTTCGACGGTCATTGCATTGGCGTTATAGAAAACGTTTTCCTTCGCTGGTGCAGAGTCCCAGATATACGCCTCCAAATAGACTTTGAGATCTTCCGGGTCCAGTTTCATGGAATCATAGATCATGTCAGGCGGGACGTCCGTGCCGTCGCAAAACTTGGCCTGTGCAGCGTAGGTCACTGTCACTGGAACCGTGTCACATTCTTCATCGTACGTCCAGTCTATCTTGCTAAGAGTTGCTTCCTCAATGCACTCCTCGGGGTTTCCTTTTTGAAGTTCTGCCTTGACAAACTCGGTCGATTCGCAAATCATTGCTTCGATCTCCTCTGGAGTCGGTTCGGAGAGTGTCCCATTATAGAACCCAAGTTCCATGTGAACCAAAATCGCATTGCTGCGGTTTGCCTCAACTGTCGAGAAAGAAAAGACATCCTTAGCGCAAGTCCTAGAACGCAACGTTCGCCCCGTTTCACTAAAAGTCACTTACCTGCCGGTTGCTCGTTTTTTGGAGATTGAGCAGGCTCGTTGGCATCACTTGTCGCTTCGTCCGTTTCTGTGGAAAAGGGATCTTTACACGGAGAAGTGTACAGGACGAATAATATGAGGTTCAATGTCATTTTCCAATGCCGAGGTCGCCTTAGAAGTGAACAAACATGGCCGACTCACTCTTCCTGTTTGGGGCCGGTTGTTCAGAATCAGTTGGCGACACTGGGGATTGTTCGGATCCACTCGAGTCGCTTGGTGACTCTTCAGATTCGCCTCCACCGCTTTCGGATGGTGGTGTCTGTTTAGACTCACTTGACGATGACGATGGGGGTGATGCTATGTCCGGAGAAACGGTTGAGTCGACTGAATTGCTTGCAACCATAGTAGACAACATAAAACACTTACCACTTGGTGAGGCTTCGCTTGGCGAGCTGTCACTGGGTGAAGCTTCACTTGGCGAATTGCCATTGGGTGAGGCTTCGCTTGGCGAATTGCCATTGGGTGCACCACCAGGTGGGGATTCCGGCTGGTTAGATTCACTTCCACCGTTTTCGGATGGTGGTGCCTCTTTAGACTCGCTGGATGACGGTGACATTGGAGGTGACGCTGTGCCAAAAGAATCAGTTGAGCAAATGAATTTCTTGCGACAACAGTTAAGTTGATGGCACATTCACTTACCGCTTGGTGAAGACTCTCCTCCAGATGGCCCACCTGGTGAATTGTCATTCGAAGAACCATTGGGTTCAGAACCGCCTGGTGAGGATGGCCCTTCGCCTGACGGCGATGACGGCCCTGCAGGAGAGGGCCCCTCGGCTGGACATGAAGCTTCAGCCAGCTTTCCGTTTAGTGGCTCGCCCATAGAGTCATCGAAACCAACCCGGTCTACTTCATTGAACACGTTGTTTCCTTGTGGAGCCGCACTCCACACGTATTCTTCAAGGTAAGTCTTCATCTCGTCTTCGCTTAGCTTCAGAGCATCAAAAATGCTCTCAGCTGGGACCTCAGATCCATCTCCAAAGTTTGCTTCTAGATAGAACGTCACTGTCACTGGTCCTGGACAATCTGGAGAGTATGACCAGCAGATATTGACAGCTTTTGCTTCCAGACCAGAATCGCCTGATGCTTCCTGCAGCTTCCCCTGAAGAAAATCGTTGGTCTGGCAAATCAACGCCTCGACCTCGGGCATCGAAGGTTCCCTTGCTTTTCCTTCGTAGAATCCGAAGACTACACGATAAGAAGCCTCTAGACCAGGCGTTTCTTCCGATGGGCTTGGACCTGATCCTTCGGCTGGGCTTGGACCTGATCCTTCGGAAGGGCTAGGACCTAAAGGAGGTAAACCACCTTGTAGAGAAGAGAAAGTACGTTAGGACCACCAGGGCCAGGATTCGAAAGAATGAAAACTTCACGTACCGCCTCTCTGCCCAGCTGGTGACGGAGCTGGCGCTTCCTCTGCTGGACATGTGAGCTCAGGAATCTGCCCTTCTGGTAGTTCAACTTCTGTCCCCATTGATTCTTCGAACTTCAGTTGATTAACATTCGCAAAAGGCCCTCCGGATTTCCACACATAGTTTTCGACCTGCAATTCGATGTACCGGTACGAGAGAAGTGAGCTTGAGGACGACACCCACATCTTTGGAGTATTAACTGGGAACCATGCCAATGGCTACCTACCAAGTCCAACAGGTCTTCATCGCCAAGTTTGGATGCGCCGTAGATTTCCCCGGTGCTGACTTCTGTGCCGTCACCAAGAGTTGCCCCAAGCGCAAACTGAATGTGGAACGGAACAGTACAGTTTTCATCGAACCACCACTGAACATTCGTGATGGAGATCTCTTCATTGGGGTCTTGAAGAGTCTTATTCAGTTGACCAGTGAAGAACTTCTGTACTTCACACATCATGCGTTCAATCTCTTCTTCGCTTGGCTCGACAGCCGGTTCGTTGCTTCGCTCGCTAGAAGGTTGGTCATAAAACCCCATTACTAAGTTGTAAGAGGCGTCTTGCTTGTCAGAGGTAGAAAGTGCCTCGTTTGACCCGCGACCTGGCGCGGATGCCGATGGTGACAATAACGAAACAAAGTGTGACGTTGCTGAGGGTGCCGCAGCTGATGGAGTAGCAGCACCTCCAGGTACGCTGGGCAAATTGAAGCCACCTGAAAGAAACAAAGTGTGAGTCCAACAGCCTCATCAATTCTATTATTGAAGAAAAGAAGAAGAAAAGAAATATGTGACGTACCCACTCTGTTGGGCTTGTTTTCCTTAGGGCATGAAGCTTCTTCGAGCTTCCCGGGTGGCAAAGGCTCCCCCAGAAATTCTTCAAACAGCAGATCACTCGCATCCAGGAAGATTGAGTCTGTCCCAGACAACAATTTCAACACGAAGTCCTCGAAATAGCGAGCAATGTCATCTTGTGATAGTTTGAGACCTTCATAGACATCACTTGCATTCAAAGGAGGACCATCTGCCAAGGATGCCATGACTTCAAACAATACTGTCAGCGGTGTGGGAGAGCTTTCATTCGTCATCCAGTCAATGTTGACGGCGTGTGCTTCCAACTCCTGGTGACCAACCTGAGACTGAAGTTGCTCTTGTAGAAAGAGATTGGTTGCACATATCAGAGCTTCAACTTCAGTCACATTGGGTTCAGTAATGTTCTCCAGTAAGAGCCGCAGATGCCGGTCCCTATTCCTTCGTCTCCTCCCTTCGGCGAATCCAAACGAGATACGAACACCTGCCAGGGATTCATTGCCGCCACTTGGCTCAGTTGTGTTTGGCGAAGTCATGTTGGGACAAGATGCCTCCTCCAGCTTCCCTGGTGGCAAAGACTCCCCCAGAAACTCTTCAAAAAGAAGATCTCTTGCATCCAGGAAGATTGAGTCTGTCCCAGACAACAATTTCAGCACAAAGTCCTCGAAATAGCGAGCAATGTCATCTTGTGATAGTTTGAGACCTTCATAGACATCACTTGCATTCAAAGGAGGACCATCTGCCAAGGATGCCATGACTTCAAACAATATTGTCAGTGTTGTGGGTGAGCTTTCATTCGTCATCCAGTCAATGTTGACAGCATGAGCTTCCAACTCCTGGTTACCAACCTGCGACTGAAGTTGCTCTTGCAGAAAGAGATTGGTTGCACATATGAGAGCTTCAACTTCAGTCACATTGGGTTCAGTAATGTTCTCCAGTAAGAGCCGCAGATGCCGGTCCCTATTCCTCCGTCTCCTTCCTTCGGCAAATCCAAACGAGATACGAACACCTGCCAGTGACTGATCGCCACCACTTGGTGTAGTTTGTTTTGGGGAAGGTGTGCTGGGACAAGATGCCTCCTTCAGCTTTCCAAGTGGCAAAGGCTCCCCAAGAGTTTGCTCAAAAGTGAGTCCACTCAAGTTCAGAAAGATGGATTCATTCCATGTCACCGAGTCCATCAAAAAGTCAAGAAAGATCTTCAGGTCATCATCAGCTAGCTTCAAAGATTCAAAAACGGTTGCGGGATCAAGAGGGGACTCATCTCCAAGAGTCGCATTCACTTCAAAGATCACTTGAAGGGGGGTAGGCAAACTTTCATTCAGCAACCAGTCAATGTTGACACCACGTGCCTGGACGTCACCAACATTCTCCTGTATTTTCTGTTCCAAGAAAAGATTTGTTTGGCATACAATGTTCTCAATTTCTGTCATGTTCGGCTCAGTAATGTTTTCCTCTGAGAAACCAAATGATACTGTCACTGACACCACCGTTTCATTATCTTTTGGTGGGGTTGAGTTGTTACACAGAGCTTCATCCAGCTTCCCCGGTGGCAAAGGTTCGCCAAGGTTTTCCTCAAAAGTGAGTCCACTCAAGATGAGAAAGATGGATTCATTCCCTAATGCAGATTGCAGGACATGCTCAAGAAGTATCTTCAGATCATCTTGAGTAAGTTTCAGTGATTCATAGATCTCACTGGAATTCAGTGGTGAACTATCCCCAAGAGTTGCATTCACTTCAAAGACCACTTGCAGGGGTGTGGTCAAGCTTTCATTCGCCATCCAGTCAATGTTGGTAGCATGTGCCTCTATTTCTGGATCACCTACGTGTTCTTGTATCTTCTCTTCCATGAAGACATTTGTTTCACAGATAAGAGCTTCAATTTCAGTCACATTCGGTTCAGTAATGTTTTCCTCTGAGAAAGCAAATGACACTGTCACTGACACCACAGTTCCGTTGCCATTTGGTGAGGTTGAGTTGGAGCACGGAGCTTCCTCCAGCTTCCCTGGTGGCAAAGGTTCCCCAAGGTTCTCCTCAAAAGTGAGTCCACTCAAGATGAGAAAGATGGATTCATTCCCTATTGCAGACTGCAGGACGTGCTCGAGAAGTATCTGCAGATCATCTTCAGCAAGCTCCAGTGATTCGTATATCTCACTTGAATTTAAAGGTGAGCCGTCCCCAAGAGTTGCATTTACTTCAAAGATCACTTGCAGGGGCGTGGTCAAGCTTTCATTGACCATCCAGTCAATGTTGGTAGCATGGGCCTCTATTTCTGGATCACCTACGTGTTCTTGTATCTTCTCTTCCATGAAGACATTTGTTTCACATATAAGAGCTTCAATTTCAGTCACATTCGGTTCAGTAATGTTTTCCTCTGAGAAACCAAATGACACTGTCACTGACACCACTGTTCCGTTGCCATTTGGTGAGGTTGAGTTGGAGCACAGAGCTTCCTCCAGCTTTCCAGGAGGCAAAGGCTCCCCAAGGCTTTCCTCAAAGGTGAGGGCAGTTGTGTTGAGAAAAATTGAAGCATTCCCTAATGCAGACTGCAGGACTTGCTCGAGAAGTATCTTCAGATCATCTTCAGTAAGCTCCAGTAATTCGTATATATCGCTTGAATTCAGAGGTGTGTCATCCTGCATAGTTGCGTTGACTTCAAAGGCCACAATAAGAGGGGTGGGCAGGCTTTCATTCAGCATCCAGTCAATGTTCACAGCATGCAACTTTATCTGTTCATCATCAACATGTTCTTGTATCTTCTTTTCCAAGAAGACATTGGTTTCGCAGATGAGAGCCTCGATCTCAGTTGCATTTGGCTCAGTAATGTTCTCCGAGGAGAAGCCAAATGAAATCTGCACTGACACCACAGGCTCAGTTTGATTTTCTGGCAAAGAGTACAGTACGACAAGGTTCGTTGAGGCTCCATGGTTTAGGCATTGGTTTCAATTATCATAAGATACTTACCATGAGGGCAGTTGATAGGAGACAAAGATTCTCGCGAGTGCGTGGGAACGCCAATGTTGGCTGTGAAACCAATCTGGGAGGCACTTTGAAACACGTTCGGACTTGGCTGAGCCTTCTGAATGAAACTCTGAATCAGTTCTTCAAGGGAGGCTCTGTCCAACTTGAGTGCCTCGTAGAGTGTCTCTGGAGGCACCAAATCGCCATTCTCCAAAACAGTATCCAGGACGAACTCAATGAACACAGGGGTTTTGGACTCGCTATGGTACGACCAATCAACCAGCTTCACCTCATTTGCAAGCGACTCGTCGGATAGGGCAACTTTCAGCTCTTTTTCAAGAAACTTGCTGATTTCGCAAAGCACAGAGTCAACTTCCAAGTTGGTTGGCTCCTTGGCATCACCCTCGAAAAAACCGATTTCAACTTTAAAAACGACATCGGAAACTTCGAAACGAGAGGGACAAGGACATGTGAGTTGCAGCGGGGCGAGGGCAACCGTCGTGGCGCTTCAAAGTCATCGAACCTGTGGAGTTCCCCTCCGGAAAGCTTTCGCCGTCGCGCGGAGACATTTCCGTGTCATTGTAGGAAATGTTGTAGGACAGGATTCCTTCATCAATAAGCCCTATTGCCGAAGAGAAGAAGAAACAGTGAGTTCTCGTCACCACAGGAGGAGAGAAAGGTGGAAAACGATACTTTTTAAATGGTCCTACCAGACATGCCTCTTTGATCTAGGCCGGGACGATTCAAGTCGTAGCAACAGAGACTAGACGGGTGAGACACCCCATCGAATGCAAAAGAGAATACGACACAGAATCAATCATACCTGCTATGGAGTCACTCGGTTCGGGTTCTACAGAAGAAAGGTAGAGCGAGTACAAATGAGCATCCAAATCACGGAGGTCAGCACCATCATCACTGTATCACGCAACATACCTTTCTCGCTAGTTTCATTCTGGAATTGAGAGCAAGATTCCTCAATGCCATTCGGCAGCTTGCCTATTGGAATCGGCACATTCTGTTGGCTTTGAAGGTTCACCTGAAACGCAAGGGGATCGACACATGATGAGATTATTCCATTCTTCAATCGGCTCACCTAGCCAGGCCGAAGACATCAACAAATGAATAGGTTGCTGTTGGTTCTGCTTACCTCGTTCACTTTGAAAAGCTTACTCTCAGACCGACCCTTTGGTGGCTGGACTTTCGATACATAGTCCACCAAAAACTCATGAAGATCATTTCTGGCCACCTTCAGCGATTGGAACACGTCGTTCTCGGGCACTTCCATTCCACTGCTATCTTTCACATCAGCCGCAAATGACAGTTCAAGCTTTGTCCCATCGAAATTCCAGTCTACATCAATGGCCTTGAACGATATCCCGGCATCGCCAAGAACTGTCTGGAGCTCGGAAGCGAAAAAGTCTTGCGTATAGCAGACCAGCGATTTCAGTTCCGAGTCATCCAAGGGCTCGTTCCCAGCTTCAAGGTATCGTCTCTCTTCAAAGAAACCGAACTCTAGGTTGAACAGAATCTTGTCGGATGGCCCTGTTTCTGCATCACTGTGGTTTGGATTTGAAGGGGTTCCATCTCCTCCAGGTCCACTGCTGGAGCTACTGCCGCTTTCCGATCCTCCTCCGGAATCTGATCCACCGCCAGGACCTGATCCACCGCCAGATCCATCGCCAGATCCACCGCCGGAACCTGATCCACCGCCAGATCCACCGCCAGACCCTCCGCCTGATTCGCCTCCACCGGAGGACGGCCCGGACCCACCATTCGAGCCCGACGACGAACTGCCACCACCATTATTACCACTGGATGAACTGCTACCAGAAGATGGCCCACCGTCAGCGCCACCTGTGGGCGACCCTCCATCAACACCCATCGTAGAGTCCATTGACGCTCCTGTAATGTCACTGCCGCCACCATCAAATCCAGGCCCGGACCCACCACCACCAGACCCACTGCCCAAACTACCATTGCCGCTATCTCCACCAGCTGATCCCCCACCTGATGGGTTGGATCCGCTTGAGCCTCCAGGACCACCAGAGCCTGCTCCTCCTCCTGCTCCTGCACCACCACCTCCAGAGCCTCCTCCTCCTGCGCCGCTACCTCCAGAGCCTGCTGCTCCTCCTCCAGGGCCGCTATCTGCCGAGGATGACAGTGGTGGCTCCGGTATGGTTGGTGAAATGTGCGTTGGATGTAAATATGCCGGATTCGCAAAGGACACTGGTTTCAGCGCGGTAACGCTCGGTGCACGAGTGTAGTCCGGCCTCATTTGGTCTTCGACGTGCTCTTCCGTTTGAAATGCCTCTTTGGGAGGTGGTGTATCTGTGGGTTTGGAAGTTGGCAGTTTGGTTGGGGCTCCTGATGAATGCGAAACAGAACAGAAGAACGACAAACAGAACCGACGGTTAGAGGTATCAGCCACAACAACTACTGCTAGCTCAAGTAGCGACGACCACCCCAGTGTCACTCTTACCAGTTGGTAGCCCAGGTGCAATAGTTGGGGCACACGTGCTGTCACAATTGGCCTCGGCGATATCGCCCTCAATTTCTGGTGTCAAGTTGACTTCATAGGATGCTTCCGTGGCCTGGGAAAAGCCAGTGGGGCATTTGGTTGCTTTCACATAGTTGTCGAGGTAAGTTCCCATATCCAATCCTGTTGCAGCTTCCTTAATTTGCTCATGTGATGGGACATCTGTTGCGTTGGATGTAACTGAAGCTGTGAACGTGACCTTGACTGGCTTTGGGTCATCCTTGTTGAATTCCCACTTGATTTCGGTTGCTTTGACATTGAGGGTGCTGTCCTGAAACTCGGTGTAGAGATTGTCTGCTAGAAAGTCTTGTGTTCGACAAATGAGTGCTTCCACTTCTGGTTGTCCCGTCACGACACCTTCTGGGAGACCAAATTCAAATTCAAAGCGAACATTGTCATAACCGCCAACATTGCCACCGATCCCGCTACTGACGGTTTGACCTCCAATGTTGAGATCAATTGCGCATGTTTGGTAGCCCAACAAGACCAGCAACACATATATTCTCATCCAGCTTCTGGTCATGGTCGACGATTGCCGCTTGTTGGATGATCTGTTCGAGGATGATACGTTGATACCATGCGATTGTCATTGAAGCATTCAACCAGACTCTATTCTACCTGTATCTTCTGCTGAAGCTGCCCTGTTATTAGTCGCACGAGCAAGCTGCTCCGCTTTCTTGGGTATCTTGTTCTCCTCTCATCATGGATCAAAAACAAAGGGACCTGGTATATCTTCCACAGTCTGATGATACTTTCGATCGCGAGGGTCAATTGCTTTCGTTGCCGGATGCTGGCGTTGTGAGACAAATCCTTCCTCGAAACACCTTCTCTTAAATATCTTTGACAAACGGTACTGACAGAGGATGGTGAAGTGAAGTTATAAATCCTTCGTACCCGGAGAATGATAAGTGTTCTTCTGGTGCGGTCACAGTTGGGATTGAACAGGGCAAACACGGTCGAGCCTGCCAAACACAGAAGTAGACTCCTTTAAATCTCTCCGAGGATTTGAGTGCCGCCAGTTTCCGAGAAAGTCATCACACCAACACCTGGTGCATCTTCTCCGTTGTTGCAAAGTTGGCAACTGTTTCCTGTTGTTCCTTTTACTTGCAATAGCAACGATACGACCATGACGACCTTCACATCAGTCCGAGCGCTCTTTGCCTTTGTACTGTTGTTCGTCTCAACCAATGTAGCCGTCAATGGGGAAAAGGTGATTCGCATGTCCTTTCGGTTCGCCTTTGAGGACGAGGGATTGTTGGCTGCAGATCGGCGGCCCACCCAAAAAGAAGTCGAAGCCGTATTATGCCAGGCAAATGTATTCTTCTCCAAGTCGCTGCAGAAGAAAATGAGCAATTCCGCTATTGCTGTAGTTACCAAAGAAGCCGACTTTTCCTTTGGAGACTTTCTCTACGAGGGGGATAATAGCGTCCTGGTGGAAATGCCAGCCAGTATCAACTTCACATTGGAAGTCTCTAACATCGAAGGCGGAACTCCACCGAGCTTGGATGATGTAGAAGACTCACTGCCCAGCTTTGATTACGGCAATTTCTTGAAAAAGCATGTCTGGAAAGCAGCTCCAGTCTCCAAGAATTTCTTCTTTGAAGCACGAGGTGTGGTGTGGCAGTCTGCCATTGTGGATCGCGTAGCAGGCGCGATCCCAGTAGTAGATTGTCCCAAGGGTGCCAAACCAGAGTCAATGGCGCAGAAAACAATAGAAGGTAAGTTTCGTCTGCGGACTGATAGTTTTTCTTGTCCCTCTCTCTGGGTGGTTTGCTCACAACGCGTTTCTTTTTCTTTCTCTCATGCTCGTTACTTGCTGGGAAGGAGGGCCACCGAAGGAAGTCTACAATGGAACAGACTACGCTGCTGCCAATGGCTTGACACTGAAAATTGGTTTCTATGATACAGGAGAAGAATCATCTCGAGCCCCTACCGACATGGAATGGGAAGCCCTTGTTTGCGAGGTTGATCGCTTCCTGAACCATCAATTGAAGGAATCCTTGAAGGACGACTCCATTGGTTCGTATGCTACCATGATTCACTGGGAGTACTCGCAGGATGAGTACATGCCAGCTCAAATGAACTTTACCTTGGAGGCCTACTTTGGAAATGGGACACAGGTCTCCAATCTGGAAATATTCAAAGTTCTGGCTTTGACGGATGTGCAATCAGCCAAATTCATTGGCGACTACGTGGCCAAGTCCTTTCCCGAGAGATTCAACATATTCGCACAAGTTGACAGGTTGGTATTCAGAGGAGCATCCATCCGCGAGTCAGAGCCCGAGACTACACTGGCCAAGGCCAACTGTCCTGTCATGGTCCGCTCGACGGACTTGGCGAACTTTGAAATCAAGTTCGAGTTTGAGGACGACAAGAAACGAGAACCCACTCGTGACGAGATCGAGGCAATGATTTGTGAGGCCAACAAGTTCTTCCAAAAATCAATCCGGGAAGGGTTGAAAGATCCGTCCATTATTAGCTATGCCAACAACATTGATTGGACATACAACTCAGTGGATCAGTTTTCAGCCGTTGTGACGTTCACATTGCTCTCGCTTTATGGAGATGGATCCCATGTCCGCGGGAACGACATTTTCACCATCATGGAAGGAGCGGATGTACAGTTCCTGACGGAAAAGTACATCCTGAACGCTGTCCCATTGGAGCAAAATGTCTTCTACTTTTCCAAGAATCTATTCTTCAGTGGCAGCCTTGGCAAGGATATAAAAGCATCAAAGATTCCCAATGGAGTCAAATGCAAAAAGAAGGATGACAGGAGAATGGCGACGTTCTCTATACAAATTGGATATGATTCTCGGACAGGTGTGCCCACAGAGCAAGGTAAGTGGATACCCTTCTCCATTGATCTGAAGCACGGATGGCTTTTGAACCTTCTCACATACCCGTACCGGTACTGCTCGCGGGATCTGTCTTCGAGCAGATGTCAAGGGTTTTATCTGCCAAAACAATCTATACTTTGAAAAGCGTCTACGCGAAAAGCTGAAGGACAAGTCTATCAACTCCCATGCCATCAACATCGACTGGTCCTATATCCCAGGATCAGACTACCCGTCAGTGGTAAATTTCACATCCTTCACAACCTATGGAAACGGGGAACTTATTCCTGGCAAGCAGGTTTACGACATCATGGCAGTGATAGACGTGGATGATTACGTTCGACACTTCATTTGGAACTCTGAGCCCTACGACATCAATATCTTCTATGACACTAGAAAGGTTATATTCGGAGGACGGGTCAACGGCGAAGTGAAGCAGGGGAAGCTCGACAAGGTTGTTTGTACTCCGCCGGGGTTGGCAAGTGGTAGTCCAAATGTGACAACGGCATCGGGTCCCAAATCGGGCGAGGAAGCAACCTTGCGTGTGGAATCAGAGAACTCTAACCACGTATCTCACCTGCTCCCCCACTCATGATGTCAAAAAGAGCAATCATAGCCTGAATTTCTTAGCAAAAAGTGAGTGAGCAAAGCAAGAAAACGCCTTGCTTCTGCGGCTGCCAACAAAACTATTTCTCATACTCTCAAATGATCTTCGTCATGCAGACCCGCATCTCTATTGCCCTAGTGCCAACAAAACTATTTCTCATACTCAAACCATGTTCTTCATGCAGACCCGCATCTCTAGTGCCAACAAAACTATTTCTCATACTCAAATGATGTTCTTCATGCAGACCCACATCTCTATTGCCCTAGCTAGTGAAAGCTACCCATTTTCTGTCTCTGTGGATCCCGCAACGCCAAACCCTTTGGCCCCCCTAATGGTCCTCAATTTCTTGCCCCTGATCCCACAGAACTTAATCCTAAATTTCGACTCTTCTTTGCTTTAAGTTTGGCCCTGGCTGGCTTCTGTAGATAATCTCCCTACTCTAACCCCCCCCCCCTCCCCCCAGAGGTGGCAACTCTGGTTGTTGGACTTTATCACCCCCCAGGACCGTCCGACGGTTTTCCCTCAGGTTTTAAAAAAACTCAAAATTTTGCAGTTGAAACATTCCCTTAAACATTCCCTTAAAACATTCCCTTAAATCCTTAACATTCCCTTAACATTCCCTTAAATCAATATTCCCTTAACAGCATTCCCTTAACGCTTCGAAACATTCCTCTAAGCCTTCATGTAAACCCCATAGAACATTCCCTTAAAAAAAATGAACATTCTCTTAAATAAACATTCCCTTAAAACATTCCTTTAAATCCGCAACATTCCCTTAACATTCCCTTAAAGCTTCAACATTCCCTTAACATTCCCTTAACCAGAACCACGATTTGAGCAGTTTTTAAACCTGAGCAAAAAGGGTCGGACGGTCCAGGCTATTGTTTTATGGTTACCGGGACTTCTGCGGTGTCGAATGCTTAGATTTCGTTGCGGGAGTTGATTTTTTAAAGCCCGTTGAGCTGTAAAAGTATACAGGGATTTTAATACCCCGAGCACAGCTCACCCAAAGCGCAGAAATGTAATGTAGTCTACATGCGCCGTAATTGATATCGCAAATCCACTTGGAAAACTTGATTCAGTCACCAACCCCAGCAGCAAGCTCGGGGGGTCCTGTGTGGCTTAAAACAACACGGCCCGAGCCTAAAACGAAGAAGAAAATCTGCAACTTTTTTCTTTTGTCACCTTTCTTCTGCCTGAAGCAATTGCGTCCCAAAGGCAGGCAACTAGTGAAAGCGCGATGGCTACTTATAACTACTGAGTAGCATTGAGTTGCTCATGCAGTTCCTTGTCACTTCGTGCTTCAACCCACATTCATGGAAGCATGAAAACTTCTTTTTGCCTGCGGCTTCTCTGCGGCCGCTGCGTAATACGTCTCCTCGGGCTTGGGCTTGGTTGAAGGCCCAACACTTTTGCTTTCCGGACAATGTTGGATTTGGCCTTTTTCCGCCCCATCTATCCGTCTTTCAATGTGCTGGTATCGGTAGGGATGATCCTGTTTCTTTTCTCTTGGTCTCTTCGTCGCACTGTTATCTGCATCCGGCAACGAAAAACTCTACAGTGAACAAACTCCGCCATTGTGGACGGCACCGCAATATCATAGAGCTACAGCTAGAGCTACTCCAGAGTGATAGTACCGGGACGTCCCCACTTTACATTTATTTACTACAGTAGCTCATGTATTGTTGTCTGTCAGCAGTCAGAAGGACAGGGGAACAGCCCATTGCCTTCTAAGGCTTCTTATTGAAGCTGAATGGTCCATTCCCCAAAGAGCAGAATCGAAAGAAAAGGGCACTCCAAAACGCATTCTTACGCACTTTGGCAGAAAATGTTGAATTAAGGACAAAGCATTCTTATGCACTATGGCAGTAAAGTAAGTGTTGAATTAAAGGCCATCTTGGGTTGTGAGCCGAAACTGGAAAAGAAGAAAAGAAGCTTGAAGACTCTTCAAGATCCTTCGGACGTTGGATCCACCCAGAACTCTTCTACATCAGATTCGATTCTCTTCTACAGCTTTTCTTCTGCGACCTATAGACCACCGCACTTGAGAGCTCTGGTAATGGTGGTGGGGATTAATTGCACTGTAAGTACTAGCTAAGCTCTACTAGTTGCTAGTAGGATGTACCTAGACAATGTACAACTTGAACGCTCGGAAGAAGAGCTGCTAAAAGTTTCAGATTGTTTGGCAACTCCCGCTATTTCGGTCAGTGGAGCAACCATACATGTAGTCGAAATCGGTATGCTGTGCAAGGTAACACCCTGGTACCAGTACACAGTTGCCGCCGGAGTCCAGTCTTGGGACGGCTTTTGATGCAGGTCTCTTGCTGACCATATGCATGGCTCTTACCATACGATTGATCTTGACGAACTATTTATTGCGACCACTTGAACAAGAGCTCGTTGAACTTTGCGGCTTTGCTAGAACTTTTTAGCGTAGCAAAGAGTTGAATTTGCAAACATGGACAGCTCATGGACCCATACGACAGTGCCTCATCCAGTGTGTCTGATGCTTTTCCCCAGTGAAATCAAGACGTTCAATTTTTTCAATACTACATATTATGTACAAGCCACAAGGATCTTTTGGTTGGGCTCGAATCAATCAAGAGGTACTAGTATACGGAACAGCTTCTTGTAGCTTACCGTTACTATTGATTAATACCGGTCTTACTGTTTACATGGCTCTTCTTCTTTAAATGTTCTGTTGAAGTCATTAAGTCATAAGTTGTAGAACTCCAGAGTGAAAGCAACTGGTTTTGTTTGATCCAAGAGGAGCTCGAGAGCCGTGCGACGTATGATAGCTGCGAACTTTAGCTGCTGCAATGGCACTTTCAGTCACCGTGAAGTACCGTTACTTCTACAGTGCCCCTCACCCCTCACCCATGAATACCCAGCTAGTGGCAACCTTGTTCGGCTACTGAGACTCAGCAGTAGGCCTAGCGAACAGCAAACCATGCCCTTCTTTGGTCCTCTAGAGAGAAAGGATGGATGGCGACCAAATTGATACAAGTTAGTTCTTATCGTCAGTGGTAGAAGACACGGTGCCGAAAAAAGCAGACCCTGGCCAAAGTTGCACGAGAGGGAGCACCAGAGGGTACTGTAATAAAAGTAAGATTGTGCCAGTGGCTTTCCTGGCTTTGAAGCTCTCAAGACCTGTTTTGCTAGTAGACTCATGCAGACGTCCTTGCTACCGGAGCTCTGCCGGTACCGTACCTGTACCGTTCTAGTACTATTGCACCGGTAAGCTAGTAGTAAGCACAACTAATCGTATCGATCGCAGACTGCTACCAGTAGACTAGCTAGCTATCGCAGTTCTATCGATAATCGTACAGTGTACTCCAGTCTCCAGTGCTCCTTGGGTTTAGCTACGGAAGCGCTCACGCGCTTACGGAAGCAAGGTGGATTCTTCAACTTAGAAACTTCAATCTTGCTCCTAATAAAACCTTGAACCAAGGAACAATCTCTAAAAGAGGTCGAAGGAATTCCGGGAAGCCTAACATTTTTTGGAAACTGCTTGAATTGGTGGCTCTGCGATCTCGACAACAAGCCTTTCGGACTACGTAGTGTGGCAACCATCATCATCACCTATCTACTGTCTTTACACGGACAAGGCAGCTTGTCAGAGCTCTTGCCACGAGAGATGCTGGATGCATCCCAAGAAACCCAGGTCAGTTTATTGCTGGATCAGACAACCAAAATCCGAACTGCTCACAATTCAGACATCCATCAAACAAAACACCAAAATACAAAGCGCAAACACCAACAACCTACACTACCTTCGATACTATTTTCAACATGAGTTTGATTTTTAAACCCAGCAAGTTCGCATTGGATGGCGGCACTCCTATTGCCAGCAAGCCCCCTGCCTACTTTGCGACCAAAAGCGACAAGTCCACCAAAGATATTTGTTACATGCAGAAAGGATTCGTCCCGGGGAAGAATGATGTGATCCTCGGCCGTTCCATGAAGTGCTTCAATCACAGTGGCAACCGTGCTCTTCGAAAGATGGTCGCCGATAGACTAGAAGAATATTCCAATGCTGAGAAGTCCGAAAAGTCCTTCATCATCTCCGAAGTGATGGAGGCAATCAGAGAGAAGACTCAAAATGGGGATGGATTCTTGAAGTTTGATACTTCATCCAGCCTCTGGTATACGGTAAGTTCACAATGGGCTATGCAAACCAAGAAACAACATTGTGCCATATCCGAAACTCACTTGTCGCGACCCGTTTCTGCCTCCCTTTTCTCAGGTCTGCGAGTATCTTGGGAGAGAGAAGGTATCCCAGACTTTCCGAGATGCACTGGGCAACTACCGCTCCAGCAGCCAGGGCAAGAAGCAGCGCAGAAAGATGGCTCGCGCCAATGCTGATTCCAGGGACGACAGCACCCACGCCAAACTCCAGCAATGCAGCTTGAACTTTGCCGCCAGCTTGAACTTCGCCAACCTTGTCCCTCCAAGCACCACGGAGCAGCAGCAGCGGCGGCGGCGGCAGCAGCAGCAGCAGCCACCATCGCCACCTCCAGCCAGTCCGCTCGTGGTATCCTCGTACAACGGCGATGGCGTGAACACTAGCCCCCAAATGTTAAACGACGACGGCCTCTTTGATACGCTTGCAAAGGTGCTTCCACCCAACTATGGCGACGATACGAATCCCTTTGAACCCCTGCACCTTCCTGAAAAGAACATGGATCTTTGCGAACCCGCTGCTCTGTTTGAGTCATCTCCCTATGATCGATTCGCGGCGTTTGGAGAAAACCAGGTCCATGGTTCCGCTGAACAGTGCCCGCTGCCAATCGACTGCCCAATCCGCCAGTTCCAACCAAGCACAGAGCAAGCATCATCCGCCCCCCATGATTCAGATGCCATCGCATGTCCGTTCGACAACATGATCCACTGTACTTGAAGGAAGGGCCTTTCTAGCTAGAGAGCCCAGAACTCCAAACTCCATAGATAACTTAATTAAAGCACTGCAACAGGAACAAGCTTCCTTAGCTTGCCCACAACAGAGAGCTACGCAGCAAAACTCTGGAATAAGATCAGAGAAACACTGCATTCGTTGATGTACTGATGCTGCCTCTTAGTCCACTCTGGCTATGATGTGACTCCCCAACGTGGCACTCGACTGTCTCAAGCGCCATCATGAAGCTTTCTTTCACTTCAATGTTGCCACTTTTGCCGTGGACATGCCAATAGTTGCAGGATATTGTGTTGACACTAGAGGTGCAAGATGATTATGTCGGGAGTCATGCATGTCGCTCCCAGAGCTATCATCTTGCACTAGAGGTAAATGGTCACCTACCCTCCATGCCATGCCAGCTAAAAAGGCAGTGGAAGATGGGCGCCCGTGCCTGTCAAGATGCATGACTCCAGTAACTCCAACAAGTAGGATGGAAAGTATACACATGTGTATCATGTTGACAGAGACGAATTTGATCTTGGCATGGGTGCACACCTACCTTGCCTTTGGGTCACTTTCTCGCAAGGATTTGCTCAAGGCTTTTGAGGAAGCTGAGAGCTTGAAAGACAACGACTTTGACATGGTGGAATGCCAACCGTGCCACTTTCAATTTGTCAATGCTCAAACAGCTTGGAATTGAAGTAACCCCTTTTAAAAGTGAAGGTCAGTGTGGCCCACAAATTGCTATGGCAGGTGTTCCTACCGGTGTCTGTGCCAGCCAACAGGTTGGCTTGTTGGAGGAAGACGTTGAACTCAAAAACGAGATTCAGCTCACCACTGCAGCGCTTTGGTTGAGACTTATGTTGCCAAGTTCGATGCCTCTGCTGCACAGTTCGGTTGGCATTGACAGGACTGTTTGGCAGACGACAAGGTGGAAGAAAGATGGAATGAAGGAGGATCTACTGGAAGGCAGTAGTTGGCTGGAAAGTTGGTTGGAAGGCACTGGAAAGGTTACTTCCTGGCCCCCCTTGGACTTGATGGATTGAGAGACAGACTAATCCTTCAAACATAAACATAGTTATTGAAGTTGGACACTATTGACAAGTTTCCAGCAATGTATTGATCTAATTTAAAACGGCTCTGAGCTGGCCGGGGAGTGATCCCTAGCTAGGCGTCTGTGCATGCCGTCTCCTTCTTTGAATAGACCATGGATCGTATCTCTACTGGAGCATACCTTTGGCCAACCAAGTTGCTTGCAAAAGTGACAACAATATGGCAATGGAGAGGATTCCAATCAAATCCAATCTGACCAAACGGCCCTTTCCTGGGAAACGCTTGTATATTATGAAATAGCTAGTTCCATGGCTTTAACTTCCCTAAGCGAATCATACCTCGCTTTGTTGCTTACATAGACTATTGTCACCTTGATAGATTCCATCCTTTCGATTCTGTGCTTGATGAGCAGGAGGCAAGTGATTGGGGTTCGTAGCTGCTATCCTACCGGTACGCTCAAAAGTTATCCGGCAAAAAGTCATCTTGTGTACAGTGCCAAACGGGTCGGCCTCCTGAATCTTGAATCGGCCGGGCTACGCTCTGCTTATAATGAACGCTTGTCGGATTGCAGTCCCCATCAATGTGTGAGAAAATCAGCTTCTTCATCTGCTCCAACTGTGACGTTGAGATAATCATTGGTGAGTCACAGATAAACCATGTCACCCATTCCCCACAAGGTGGCTCAGTAAGGGACCCTTCGTAGCCGTAAAAGTATATGCTTGGCACCAGCTGAATATGATGTGGATCCCATACACCGTTTTGCAGCAAGCGTTCCTGGAGTTTGCGATTCCTTTCAAAGTCGGGATCGTCTAGATCGGTACTGAAATGTGCCCACGTGTTGAAATCTTTTGCATGCGCATCGCCGCTCCTGCTTGCATTCTCCCCCAATAGCTGATGAATGTCCGTCATTAGTTGCCGCTCCTTCCGCCGCTTGGCCGCACATTGTGCTCGATGTACATTGTAGACGTATTCAAAGGCATCCAGCGCAGCTTGCAGATAGTAATTGTATCCTTTTGGCGTAGCTTGGATCATGACACTCACAGTAGGGGTCCTCCGCCTCGACGGGTGCATGTGGACGAGTTGCATCTCGGCATCGTACCGTGTGCCGTTGATCATGTGCTCCGATGGCACCTTGAAATCGATGTGCATCAAATCGGCGTATCCGCCCCAATTGTGTGGAAAATCGGCATGAGGTGGATCTGGCTCTGCGCACAGTTCGTTCTCAGGATCTACGTTGACAAGAGAAGAGATAGAGAGAGTGCGATGAAATCATGAAAGGCACCAAGAAAGCCAGTCCATTATCCGTCAAAGGAGCCACTCGACCTACCTGCACAAGGCCTTCGTTGGTATTTCAGGCGTAGTTTGTTGGGGTGGATTTGTTTCTCCACCTCTGCCCCCGACACCTTGAAATCCCCTGGCTAATTTATATAACAGAGAGAACCAAGGTTAGACAGGCATGGAACACCACAAAAAACACCAAGACCCCATGTCTGCCAACCAAGACACCAAGTAGAAATAAATGTACTCACCCGGACTCGAATTTGATGATGCTCCTCGCACGTGGCCCCGCTAGGTCTCACGTCAATAGGTGACTGTTCCCCTATTCGATCACAAAGATTTCTCTCTGGTCGTCTTACCGCCAACACTCCTTGCCAAGGCCCAGAACCCTTTTCATCGTCAAACTCGTTCCAGTAAAAGTTCGCTGGAACCCCCGTGATGGCCCAGCCATTGTTCTCATATCCCACGACCAAGGTTGTCTGATTGTATCGTTGCAATTGAGGATACCCCGGGCCGTATGGGTTTGATCGATTGGGATCATAGTTGAAGTAAGAAGGATCCGGAAAGTCGGGGACAGGGTTTTCAGGGTATGGATTTATCGTTGGTGCCGGGGTCGTCTCAATGGTAGGAGCGATGGTTGGAGATGCCGTCGGAAGGGGTGTCTCTGGTGTTACGGTGGGTTCTGGAGTGATAGCCTTGGTTGGTGGGAGAGTTATGTGAGTTGGAGGAGGGCCCGGAGAGGCTCCTGACGTTGGGAATGGACCAAAGGGAGGTGCCGTTGTTGTTTCCATATCCAGAAATGGATCATCTTCGAATGCTCTGAAGTCCAGTGCAGAATCATGAAGAGTGAGTTCTAATGGGTCGACGATATCAATCCAACTGCGAGCTGCAATGGGAACCAACAGAATCCCAAATAGTCCAACCATCAGTCTGCATCTTCGGCGACCTGCAAATGATACCATTTTGATCGTTTGTTGCGACTCCGCTGTCCTTCCTGTTCCACAAAAGCTAGAGACGGTTAAGCGCTGTTGATGTAGTTTCTCACTTGCTTGTTTGGCTGCAGAGTACGTGTCTTGGTGCTGCTTCAGACGAGGCAAAGGCGAAACCAAAATGTGAGGCATCCAGGTTGAAAAAATCATCAGCTCAACGCACCTGTGAGCCATGGGGGAGTGTTCGTCATCTCCTCGCCTCGGAATGCTTTCGCCCCGAAACTCGAATCAAGTCCCATTATTTGTGGATCAATATTAATCGGCACGCAAAGCATGCCACTCCCACTAAATTTCTTCGTGGGAGTGGAGTGGTCTTTTTGAAGGTAGAGCCGGAACTGGTACCATACAGTCTGTACGCACATGGCTATCACATGTATGTTGTGGCTTTGATACTCTACTCTAGTACTGTGTGTGGGAGGAATGGCCACGATGGCCATCACATATCACATTGGTACATACTCGTCTTGGTAACTATATAAGGCAAGCTGGAACTCCGAAAATTCAGCGATCCTGATGATGCGCTTGTACACTAACAGCTTTGTACCAGGTATCAAAGACATCTTGCAAAGGGTTCATGTGAAACATCTTTTATCGCAGCATAGCAGGGTAGTTATTGAATCGAATCTTCAATGGTTCTGGTGCGTGCGTTCCTGATTTCAAGTAAGTATTATTCATTGCAGCCAGTCCACCTTTGAAGCAAGTTTTAATTGTGCATGTGGGCTGGTGGAGTTGAAATACATGTAGGCATAGTAGCCTGCCTCTTCCGTTCTGCAGCTGCAATGTACACCTTGAACAACGGAGGCTTCCTAAATGGGAGACTTCAGCTGTGCAAGCTATCGCAAGTTATCAACGAACACCGTCCCGCTCACTCAACCACAATGCTTCGAATTTCGCAGCCAAAAACAAGCCGAGATAGCCAGAGCGCTAGCAGCCATAGCTGCAGAAACCCGCAGGTAAGCAATTTCACCTTTTACCGTTTTCCCAGCCACTGACATAGCTTCTTCACTACCAATCATCGAGATCGGATGAAGCGACTTTTCCAACCGGATGGAACCGGGAGTGACGGAAGTCACATTGACTGCCACCAGATCGCTAGGAATCACAGTGACGACATGAGCCTCTCGGTTAGTCGAACCCATTTTGGATTTACAGTGATAGATTCCGAGCGACGATAAGACGTGTTCGCCATCAAGATACGAGGCTGCGCCCCCCTGTCGACCCCAGGCGTCGGTACGGCCCATCGTCCCCGGAGGAACCAACACCAGCGCGTGAGAACCCCTGTCCCCGTTCATAAGCTCGTTGCTTCGAATAGTAGCAAAGTTTCCGTCATGATGAAACTCCAATTTCGAAGCAGTCGCCCGACCAAATGCGGTTTCGATGAGCACTGGATTGGAATGTATCTGTCGGGCGATGTCAAGAAAAGCAGCAGCAGCAACAGAGTCAATTTCTACTGCAACCTTCCCAGGGGAAAAACTCCCTTCATGCAACTCAATCAAGATGAAGTCGTCCTTCACACCGCGAGACTCGGATGGATTGGTCATGCTGCTGGTCACCCAGGAGCTGTGAATGTATTGACGGTGTCGGCCGAAGGGGTACGTTACTCGAGTAAAGACCATTGAGTAAAGCTCCTCCATGAAATGAGGAGAAATGGGGACAGGTAGAAAACATAACCTTGTCCAATTTGCCATTGAAATGTTCGAATCCATGTTTCATTTGGTACCCTAGCTAATCCTGTCAGATGCGCTAAAGCGTGTTCCAAGCGTTTAAACTCCCACTGCCGAACCAAAGGTTGGCGTCCTGTGGCTCGTCCTCCATCTTCCTTTACGGTTGTACGAGTTATCGTGAGCGAGTTTTGATACCTAGAGGAACCGACAGTGGGTTGTCTAAACGTCTTCAATCTCTTCCTAAAATGTGGCTGCAAAAATACGACAGCAAAACTTGTCAGGCAAAAAATACATCGGCAGCTTCTCCCTAACACAAGACAAAGCTCACCCTCACTTCCCTCACCTCGACAGTCGGACGATGAGATGGAGAGAGAGCCATTAAGAGATAGTCAAGGAAGCCAACAAGCAACACAAGTGGATAGGAAAGTGGCTGCATATTCTACATGCCCCCTTTGTTTTGCTTGTGCACCCACCGAATGTTCCTCAGTCGTGCATAAGCTCAGTCGACAACGATTTATTAATTAAAACCGAACTGATTCGATTCATGGACGGATTTAAGTCGGATTTGGTTTCGAAATGGACTCATAACTAAGATTGGGTCGGATTCTGAAAAATACCCTATATAATTTAGAGTCGGTTTTTGATAAATATGATTTGAAAACCGTTTCTATGTTAGGATTTATAGTCGATGTCCCCGAAGCTGAAAATAGTTTTGGTTGGCTTGCTAGCTAGAACGCCGACCTGCAGGAACAACAGCACAACAGCAGCATCACCGTCAAGCCGTCAACAAACAACAAACAGCATCAACAACTACTGGCATTGAGAAAGGATCCTGCTCACCGCCAACGCCGAATTCATTCGTACCGAAGTGGCCGTTCATCAGCTGTTCATAGAAGACAGGACTGTTGCTTTTATCACAGCAGAAGAGAACAACAAGCAACTCAGCTGTGGAGGATCATATCGTTGATCGAAGCAGTATGAACAACAATAACAACAATAATCACGATGCCGAAGGGCTGCTCTTGGCGGGGCAGCAACAACAGCAGGGTGGCAACGTAGAGATTCACGATGACAACGTGGACGATGAAGAGGAGGAGGACGACGGCATTGAACGAGACGCCGATGGAGTCCTCGATGGTGGCGTGGCTGGTTCCTCCAACAGCTTCAGTGCCGATGATAGCTCCACCACCGCTGCCGCCCGACGTCGTTCGGCGGATTGTGACTTGGTGCGTCTCGGGATCCGTTTCGGTGTAGGCTCTGGTAGGCTTTCTACGTGCGTGCTTTCTGACGCGTCTGTTTGTTGCTTTCTTCCACAGCTATTGTTTATTGTATGCGGCGAAAACATGGACGACATTGCTCCCAAACATCCCATTCTGAAAGAAGGCGTGGTAGTCTCTATTGGACTTGACAAAAACACGAAATTGGGCGCTGTCTTTCGTCGCTTTGCGGAGTTTTGCAATGAGCATTCCAAGCACGAAGTGGAGGATACGGACTTGGAATTCTTCCACTGCCAATTGTTGAATGGATCGGATACTGCAGAGTCCTCGGCGTTGATGAAGAACGATCGAATCAAAGTACGAAAAGAACGATCTGCGGACCGACAAAATCAGGCGGAGCTGAAACGTCTACAACGTGATTCCGACAAGGAATTCTTCAAACAGCTACAGCAGCTAATGCCCAGTGGCGGTGCCAACAAGTATTGCGATGTGGTGTTTGATTGCCAAGGAAAAATCCCAGACGACAATGGGTTTCCACAACAAGTACTTACCTCCAAAGTGAGAGGACATTCCGTTGTTTTGGGCAAGCGATGCAAATGGCTGGGAGAATTGATTGATACGGCGAGAAAAGAACGTGTCAATCGTAGCTTCGTGACGGAGGATCCACCAGCGGATGGCATTATCAACATCAATAATGTGAGCGATGTGGTCATCAAAGCAGAGGAGGATGCGGCCAATTCGCCTCAGAGCCAAAATAGAATTGATTTCCCTACCGGACACATTGTCGCCAACACCAGCTCCACAATGCCAGATGAAGACGGACAGCGTCCCAGACGCAGTGGCGACACGGAAGATTACGACGAAGATGACGATGAAATGGGAGTGCTTCCATTTCCAATGCCTCAGAATAGACCACAAGCCATTTACCGGGGCGGTGCCACCGAAATTGAGGACGACGACAACAATGAAGATGGGTCCGAAGCGGACTCGATGGGAGCTGTTGGTGGCCACTGGCGAGATCGTGTGGTGAGGAAAAGTTTTATTTCCCAGGAATCGACGCAGTCGGATGAGTTGGTTGTCACCATCTCCAAGCATTCTCCTCAGGCCATGAAGCTGCTCTTGGAGTATTGCTACAGCAACCGTGTCATTCCTTTGGGACACGATGCATATGTACAAGCGTGTCGAACCAAACCGGTCAAGCCCGATGGTCCAGTGGCACCGTACTCGTCTTCGAGGCGATGGCCAAACAATGGTGCCCCACAGGTGACTTTGTCGGTTGCGTTGGCGGGCATCTCGTTGGCGGAGGAGGCTGGTTTGCGTCGTCTCTCGCTCATGTGCGAGGTCGCGGCGTCCCAGCTGGTCAGCAATGCAAACGTTGTTCATGCTTTATCTGCGTGTACCCAACAGCACTCGTTGACAGGCAACTCGCTTCCACGCCTTCGAGAGGTTGCCATGAGCATCATTCTGAGATTCGGGCCGCGTGGCTTTTACGACGTGGCTGTCTTTCGAAAGGCACTCGAAGGGCCAACAACCTCCATTATTCCCACACTGCTCACGGGAACAGCGGAAGCCATGGCCACAAACGACAAACAAAAGAACGAAAGCAACAAACTATCGGGTCACAAGCGCGACTTTTCTGCGATTGCTGACAGTTTCTACAGTTCGTAAGTGTACCAGCCCACACGTATCTTTTCGTATGATGTCTTGTTCTCATTGCAAAGCTTCCTACTTTTGATTTTCTTTTGCACAGATGCGACCGAGAAGACACGTGTTCTAGAGAAAATGAGCGACGGATGCGTCGTTTGGAACGAGATGGAAAGGCTCCAAGGCAACCCGCTGGAGTTCTGGTGAAGACTGAGGACGAAGACATGTACCTGGATCAGGTCCATTCTTCCAGCTGGGCAGCCGAATCAGTGAGGCGAAGTCTGAAGCGAATGTCCCACCACGTGAACATTGGTGGTACCTTTCGAGTGGATAGAACTGGAGTGTACGCTACAACATCTCGGGACTCTGGGGCAGGGGTCTATCCCACTCGACGACGCCGCTCTTCCGAGCGCAAGTAGGCTTGATCGATTTGAGGCATTGGTTTGATGAAAATCTATTGTGATGTTGGTGTTCACATTGTATGCATTATTTGCTACGCTCGCTTTTGTTTGTCTATATTACTAGCCGATGATGCACGAAGGCATTGAAAGGCAAAGTTTACTATTTTTAAAAATTACAGCTGGATGCACTTTGCGTTTTCATGCATGTGTTCGGCGCGCCAACAAGGAAGATTTAGCGAAGTCCTATTCCTTGCTCTTCAAGGAGCAGGTTGGTCCACAACATAGGGGACATGACATCGTCGGCGCCAATGTTCTTTGGATTGCAACAACCTGGCTACCCACATCTGGCTGCTCGTTTCCTAGCTTGCACTCGACTCCCAGCCACTATTTCACTTGTAGCATACTAGTATCACACCGGTATCTGTTGATTTTCCAGTAGTGCAGTAAGAGCTATGGATCAGTGCCTGTACCTGGTTACATTTCTCCTACGGCATAATTGAATTATTCGCTCTGACTGGCAAGCTACCGGTAGCTATGCACATATGGTAGCAGCACATAGCTACCGGTATCAGGTGCAAGTACTGGTAGGATGGAGGTAAGCGCCAAAAAGATAAAAAGATAGACACAGCACAGCTAAAGCACCCCAAAAATTATCTTTGAACATGGTACCTGGTACCACCACAGAAACCAGATGGTAGTGTTGAGGGATGATCCAGGCAACTTAGGAGTCCGGAAGACTCAGTCACTCCAAGAGTTGATGTTAAGTGCCCCCAATCTATCAATGCTTCGTGCCGTTAATTGATGTGTGGCACCAGTCATCGTAACATTGCCTGAAGCTTTCAAAAACCCGCGACTGTCTGTGAGTGCTGGGTCTGCGGGGAACTTCGCAGAGCCAAGAAATAATCTGGAAGCGCATCACAAAATACAAAATACTTCACAAAAGACGCAAGATTGATACGGTAGGTTACCAAACATAAAACAAAACCAAGAGATAGACGATAACCGAAAAGCCACACTAGCTACTAGCTACCTCCACCATGACGGCCAAAACCACCAGCTTTAGCGTCCACGATTTGTGTACGCCCCACACAGGCCGCGAGGGTACACTGCGATCGAGCAGTACCGACGTGTTTACGTTTTCCGCCAAGGACTTTGTCAAGGAACGCATCGACACGCCGATATCGGACGTCTACGAAATTGGGGAACGATTGGGAGCGGGGGGATACGGTGAAGTCTTTGCGTGTGTCCACAAGGAAACCAAAATTGAACGGGCCGTCAAGATTCTGGACCGGTCTCGGTTGTCTCCCTTTGGCGTGGCCGATGAAGACGAACTCATCAAGGAGTTTAATATTCTCAAGGAATTGGATCATCCCAATATTCTGAAGCAAATTGAAATGTTCAGTGACGAAAAGAACTATTATATCGTCACGGAAATCTGCCGAGGAGGAGAGCTGTTTGATGAAATTCAAGAGTGGGGAAATTTCATTGAAGAGGATGCCGCGGAACTCATGAGGCATTTATTGGGAAGCATCAATTACTGTCATCAAAAGGGCGTGGTACACAGAGACCTCAAGCCGGAGAATATTTTGCTCGAACAAGACAAAGACTTGGACTCTATCAAAGTCATTGATTTCGGATTGGCACAGTGTGTGGAAAAGGACACGGAAATGACGGATTTGGTAGGGTCCATTTACTACATTGCACCAGGTATGTACGATCTGATCAGCAGGATATTTGCAGGCAAAACTATGGGACAGACGTTTCTCACTGTTTTATCTCTGTTGCTCAGAGGTGCTCATGGGGCGACACAATTTCAAAGCAGACATTTGGTCTTGCGGGGTGATTGCCTATGTCTTGCTGGCCGGATACGCGCCGTTTGATGGGCACTCGGACGAAGAAATCAAGGAAGAAATCCTCAGTGGAGAATTCGAATTTGACGAAGATGTATGGGAGGATGTGTCCGAGCAAGCCAAAGATTTTATTTGCACGCTGCTAGAATTCGATGCCAAAGAACGTGTCACTGCCGACGAGGCACTCAAACATCCGTGGATTGTGCAGTCGAGGATTGATGCCTCGGAACGCATCAAGCACCGTGATTCGGCCAATGAACGCGCCATGGAGGCACTCTACAACCTGGAGCGATTCAACGCACAAAACAAATTGAAACAGGCCACCTGTGCCTTTATTGCTTCGCAGTTGGTCTTGAAAGAAGAAAAGAAACGCATTGACGAATTGTTTCGGGCGTTGGATATCAACAATAATGGCAAACTCTCAAAGGAGGACGTTCAAACCGGATACAAGGAAGTTTTCGGTAAGGAGCTCAATCCAGCAATGGTCGAGGCCATGTTCAAACGCATTGACTACGACAACACCGGATACATTGAGTACTCGGAATTCCTCGTGGCCACCATGAACGAAAAGGATCTCCTCAACAACGACAAATTGAAACACGCGTTCAACATGTTTGATGCCGACGGCAGTGGAGTGATTTCCAGAGACGAGCTAGTGGAAGTCATGTCCTACTTTCAGTCTGTGGACAAAACTATGAACGGTGAAGCAATCAATCGAATTATCCGTCAGGTAGATGAGAGCGGTGATGGCCAGATTGATTTTGAAGAATTCAAGGCAATGATGGTCAAGACAGCGGATGATACTGGCATCAGTGAGGATTCATTTAGCGCGGATTTAGCCGCCCTACCGATACCCGAGCCTGTACCCGAACCACAGCAAGAGACGCCACAACCACCACAAGGTCGAAGGACCCGAAACATGCCAGCGGGCTTGTCCTCATCCTGTACGACAGCTCCCAAGAGCCGGTTGCCACAGGGGCCACCGTCCGCCCTTTCGTCGTCCGTGCATCACGGACGAGATCCCTTGGCGACCAAGCTTTCCGGGGGCACCAAAAAGTGTTTGGCGTTGTTTGAGAGAACGCCTTCCGAGGGCGTCGACCAGTTCGTTGCCATTGAACGGCTCAGCTGCAGGTTGAGCTTTGGTCGAATGAAGAGACGCGATTCTCAAGAGATTATCCGAATGCCCAAGAACGGTTCCTTGTGTGGTAACAGTCAACACAGCAATGGCAGTGGCGGTCTCCGAAACAGTAGTCGACACAGTGGTGAACATTCTCTTCGGGAAAGTCAACATTCTCTTCGGGGCAGTATGCACAGGCCACGAACGGGTCGAGCCAAAGCTGCGGTGTTCCGGGAGCTCGTCAAACGAAGCGACACACCGGTTGGTGCTGCGCCTCATCTCAAGGCGTATGGCTTGGGTCGATAATCACTGTGGGATCTTCTGTCTAAAACAATAATAGCACTGTAAAAATGATTGGTTTATTGTTGTGCTAAAAAAGAATCTGAACATGTAATACTCCTAACGGATTCAGATTACATGTAGTAACTTGTCGACAGAGTACAAAGTATACATGTTCGCAACGATATCTTCTGCTTCAGAGTACGTTTGAGGAAGAGGCGATACTTCCCTGGTCTGCCAGATGGTGGCTGCCATTGATCTATGCTTTGTCTACACTATCCCTGTCTCCAGCTATCATCAGTATACTAAAGGGCAAATAGCTACGGTGAATGAAGTGATGCCACTCGTCCAGGTACAATTAATTTAAGGAGAATTATGCCACCATCTAACTGAACTAAGCAAAGCTATATGGTACGTACTGTATTGTCGCGTGGACACGACTCTTGCCTGAAGCTCTTTTTAACCCATCAGAATCAACTCATCCTGAATGTACTTGTAGGGAGGAACTTCCAAGTTGAGGGGAGCAGGTCCCTTGCGAATACGTCCACTCAAATCGTAGTGGGATCCATGGCAGGGGCAGAACCATCCATTGAATTCACCTTGATCACATAGTGGGACACATCCCAAGTGAGGGCAGATTCCAATGACGATAATGTATTCCGCCTTGATGGCACGTTCTTCGTCTGTTTCTGGGTCACGAAGGTATTCCATGGGGACAGCTGCTTCACGTTCAATTTCCTCTTGCGATCGCTTTCGGATAAAGATGGGCTTTCCACGCCATTTGACCGTGACGGCTTTTCCGACTTCCAATTGGGACAAGTCAAACTCGGAGAATGCCAACGCCAAGACTTCGGCCGAGGCACTCATGGACGAGACGAGCTTGATGACCAACAATCTTGCCGCCGACGCGTAGGCGAATCGGACACCCGACAACATAAAGTAGGTAAAGGCACGACGCTCGGGCTCTTTCACCTTGTCGACACGGTCGGCAAAGAACCCATTGTCGACACTTCCAAGTTCATGGGCCGCGGGGAGTCCAGAAACCTTGGATGCTTCCGGGACAGCCGCACCCGAGCCAGCAAACGCTCTCACAGCAGCTGTAATGAGAATGTGAAATGAGTGACAAAAAGTAGTAACAGCCAAGTGAGAGACGGAAAACAGATGGATAATCTAGTCTTCTCGATTCCAGAAATTCCCCCAAGCTGCCGTCAAGAAGCAGACACAAAATACAGAGCATCCATCCATCCAAGCAAACATTCCCATGCCCCAGATGAGACTACGATCCCTACTGCATCCTACGTAGCCGCCACGTAGAACAGCCGATCGCTTCCCATGGTCACCAAGATCTGTTTCTACAATCTCCAAACTCTATCCAAATTCTCCCGAGACTGCTACTACTCACTGGAACCAAGCGTCGGTTGCACATATTGTGCTCGGGCAGCTACCCGTGGTGCAAGAGCGGACACTCGTCGAAGGGCGTTCATGGTCGGCCTTGATTTTGTATTGAAAGATAGATAGATGATGATGCTGTTGCTGCTGCGTCGATGCTTTGGGAATCTTTGACGGGGGAAGGACTGACGACGATGACGTCCGGCTTACGAGCCATAATTAAGCCAGTTTGAGCTGCTTTTGAACGTGGCCAGGTGTGTGTCTTTGCAATTTTGGCAGGACGGTCCACCTTTTCCCACCAACGGTCAAACCTTCACTTTTCTTCCTCTTCCTTCTTCCTTCCTTTCGACGATGATGATGCCCGCTTCATCCTTCCGCACGTTAGGTGCTTTGAGTAGGTTTCCTCTACCCAAGGGCTTTGTCACTGCTCCCAAGATCCATCCTGCCAATGGCAAGATTGTTCAGCAGAGATCCTTCAACAGTGTTTTCCGTGGCCCCTTGAGCGCACCCAGGATTGCCCCCACAAAGCATGCCTCCAAAACCTCTTCTACTACAACTACTGCTACTACGCGCTCTTTTCAAAGCCAACATTCCACACAGTATGGCTCTTCCACATCCTTCAAAGTGGCACTGGGAGTCTCGGGGGTCGTTTTGGTGTGTGGACTGGATTGCATAGCGCCCAACAACAATCCCTTCAAAAAGGATCGAACGTACTGGAATGACAAGTCGCCCGTGGCCGACGCCAAGGATCGATCTCCACTCCAATCCAGCAGCGACCATCATTACAAGTGCGTCATCGTCGGTGGGGGAATGGCCGGGCTGCACACGGCTCTGGCATTGGCGGAACGCAGTCGCGCTAATGGTGATATCCTGGTCCTGGATGCCAACCGCATTGGTCAATCGGCATCGGGGCAATCCAAAGGATTGGTCGTCCCTGGAATTCAAGTACCGCAAGAAGGATTGGAAGGAATTTGTGGTTCCCGTGAAATTGCCAAACAAGTCTATGAATTGACCTACCAGGCAGCACGGAGACTCAAGGAAGACATTGTACAACGCTACAAGATTGATTGTGGATGGGTCGATGCTGGACTCGTGGAAGCCAGTCTCTACGAAGATGATGAACATGATGAAGAGGAAGAAGATGACGGCTGCCACGTTCTGAGTGCCTCCCAAGTACGACAAGTGCTAGGACAACCCAACACAAACAAGTTGTACAAGTGTGGAGAATACGATCCTTCCTGCTCGGGAGTGGATCCATTTGCCCTGACGAGTGGCTTGGCACGGGTCGTCGAAACGAAATGGGGAGTCCGCATTTGTGAACAGACCAAAGTGACACAGATTGATGCTATTCCAGCAGAATCCACCTCCAGGGTAGGAAATAGCAATGACAATTCAGAGTCTCCGAAATATGTCGTGACTACGGACGCGGGAGCCCAAGTTACCTGTCAGCATGGTAAGAAGATCGAAATGGATAACAATACTCACTTGCCAGACGGAAAAATCAAGGACTCGCTGGCTAACAAACTCTTCTTCTTTTTGGATGCGCAGTGGTCTTGTGCACTGGGCCCGAGTTAGTTTCCAAACAGCTCTCCCGGCGACTGGCCAATGCCGTGACACCCATTTATACATGGATGGCATCCACAGCTCCCTTGGGAGACCAATGCCCTTTGCAAGATGGAGTCTCGGATGAGCTCCTGGCCGATCAGCAGGACGACCGCGAAACGAAAACCACCCCAGCGCCTCTCTGCGGCGACGATTTTGTGAGCCTCAACTATTGGAGACGGACTAACGATGGTCGTATTCTCTTTGGATCACTGGCAGATGCGTATCCCATCCCACAATGGCTGGCGGAATATCGACTTCGGCTTGCTTTGAAACAAATCTACCCGCAATTGGCAAATGTCAAATTTGACCATGTATGGGGTGGCAAGCTGGCATTTTCCAGAGATGCAGTTCCTCTCATTGGTCGAGATGAAGGATATGACAATAAGTACATCCCCGGCAAGCCTAGTGATGGCGGTGTGTGGTACGCTACTGGCTTTGGCGGTCATGGAATTGTGCCTACTGTAATGGCAGGTTCCGTATTGGCAGACGCCATGTTGGGAATTGATGACGACACTTGGCGGCTTTTTCAAAGGGAATTCCCACCCAAGTACTCATTTTATCCGGTTTCACGACTGGGAGCCCAAGCTCTGCTAACAACCTACAATGTCTTTGACTGGCTTACCATGAAAGGTGTACCAGTTCCGAGGCTACCGAAACCTTGGTAGGCAACTTGACTTTTATCACCACAATCGACAATCCACTTCAATCAAGTATTCCCGAAGCTCCTTCATGCCAGCTTGCCCAAGCTTTCCTTTTCCAATTTCCCACCTCCTTCGTACCTTTCCGATTATTTGTTCCAATTTTCTACGAGTGGATACTTCCCGATTCCATCTTCCGACTGCAGCATTCAGCTTGACTAACGACGCACCCAACAAGTTGGCCTCAAAACTAGCCCTGCCCTGACCGTTCCACCGTGATGTTGCATGTTTGCATATAGCATTCACCTTCTTCTTGTTTCCGACGATTAAGTTCGCCAATCTTCCTGTTTTCGATAAGCTTTCCGAGAACAAGAGAAACAACATGCGTCGCGACAGCTTGCACAGCGATTCGGACAGTACCTGAAAGAGGTGCATGGACCCAACAACTGGCTTTCTCGTTTCAGATCTTTCCACCCAGCTAGCTCTTGCATGTTGCTTCGATGATATTCATGGCTAGTAGAGGTGGCTAAGCAAGCATATCAGGATACTTCATGCTATAGCCAAATCATAATCTTTTATATAGCATCATGCGTTTCTCAATTGCTGCAATTCCCCTCTCCGATACCGGCGGTGGCTCGGTTATTTAGCTAGCTAGCTAGCTAGATGCCAACCCTGTCTGAAGATGACGCTGCTTTCAACTACTTTCAAAAGCCCTCAAGTGGAATCGCGGATGACGCCGATGCGCAAGTCGAGGTAAACAACCCTCGATCGGTGCTGATCTGCACCAATACAGGATGCAGATGCCGGTAGCCCCGGAGCGCGTTGATAGAAGCATTCTGGACAGTACACGAAAGGTCATACTTGTCCAGCTTGTCGCTTTCTGGAACCTGCGAGCGTAGCGGCAACTACCGCAGCTATCAGTGCTGATTGATTGGAGAGCAAAAAGAGGTCAAGAGTTTATATAAACCGACAATGCCTCACTGCATTTCTTCCAGGAAAGCCAGTGCAGTTTCGACCGACATTTTGTCGTTGGGAAAGCCAGGGTCCTCCTTTTGTTGTTGTTGTTGTTGTTGTTGTGAAATCCATGCTTGCCAGTCTTCCAGAAACAAATCAAACGTCAGGAGCTCCCGTTCGGCCTCGGTGAAAAGAATGCTGTAGGCAGTTTCGAGGTCACAAGTCCCTTCTTCGCTTTCCCCTTGTTGTTGTTGAAAGAGGCAATGAATTGTCTCTTTTCGCTTGGATGTCAGCATGGGATTGTGGTGCTGGAACCATAAATCATTGGTAGAGTTGATATGTGTCTTGACTTTCTCTCTGTCTAGTAGTATGGCACAGGATTTCTCCAGTGGATCTGCTGGTAGCCTACGACGACAAGTAAGAACATTCACCGTGCGTCGGTATTGTTCGTCTGGTTCAAATGATCCAGATGCCCAAGCACCTTGGCTTTTGGTACATAAACTGTTAGTTGCGTCCTGTTTGCCTTTTTCTTCCGCTACCCCATCAGGTTTGTTGTTGTTGTTGTTGTTGTTTCCAATAAGATCTTCCACTTGCCTTTGCATGATGGTATGAGAAACGTCCCAATGAGCTCCAGGTAGATCTTGCAGTAGTGGCTGCAGCAAGTCCAGGTGATGAAAGGAGATGCAAATGTAGATTCCTCCAGAAGGGTTCAAAAGTCGATAAACCTCGGTCAAGAGTCCTGCGCTGGCGGAATCGCTGCATAATGTACAATCGAGCGTGCTCTTGTCAATGCAAATGTCAAAGTAACCAGATGGGTATTCTTCGATTATTACAACGCCTTTAGTAGCTGCAAAATCTGCCGTACAAAAGTCGAGCTTGTCTCTCGTAGCCGTATCTTTGGCGACCTTGTCCCATCGTTGCTTCATTCTGTGTAATGTTTCCGTGTCTACATCCACATTGACGACTCGCTCAATATCATCTCCCATGGTCTCGACCAAATGTTCGCCCAGCACAGAGCTGCCGCTGCCGACATGCAGAATCTTGAGTAGCTTCGCCTCGTGTCTCTCTGATGATGGCGGCGAGGCAACTGCCGCCCTGACTAAAGGTACAACCGAAGCAGAATCTGTCAACCACTCGAAGGGACGGATGCCTAGTTCATTATTGTCCTTCATCCTCTTTCCTCCTCAACAAGACGGACAATATGAGGGTGGCGTCATGGTTGATGTTGCGGCTCGTGAATAATAATAATAATATTAGTACTAATGTTGGTCTAGCTAGCTAGTTGGGACGATGAAATCTATCTTTGGGTGCCAACCAAACTGCACCGTCCACAGGATCCGACTTGCAAAAACCTAAGATATGGAGTTTCTGTTGTCTCGGTTGGCAATGTGTAGTTTCTCTGGATTCGTTTGCAGCGGTATGGCCGCCTCTTCCCTTAACATGGCTTCACTGAAACGCCGTCTGGCACGAAAAGATGACTCCTCCATCTCCCCAGAAGACTGATCTTCCACAACCAGATCCCTGTCAATGTACTGAACCACGCCTGTAGCACCCCAGCGGAGGTATGAGCTTCGAGCCTGCTGCAAAAAGTTTTCCCTTTCCTTTGGTATGGCCTCGCTTGCTAAGTGGGCTGCCAATGCTGCATCTTGGGTGAAGCCTGATTTTGTTGAGGCTACAATGGCCTTCTCATATGCAGCTTTCAAATCGGCACCTTTCACTCCCTGCGCTCTGAGTTGTTCAGCTTCCAGGATGAACAGTTTTTGGGGCAGATTGATGCTGCCGTGCTCCACAACCCATGACCTCACCATATCATGAAACTTCTTTGCCTCGCCTAGCAGTTTTTGCCTTCGGGCCAAGTTCAACTTGGAGCATGTGTGGTATTGCCAATACGACACAATTCCCATGTAGAAAGCCCTTGCAAGTCCAAAGTAGTAGGCACCATTGACCACAGCTGATGAGTTGACCTTGTCACTGACTAGAAGTTTTTCCTTGGTCTCCACTGCAATTTTCTTGTTTCTGCAGAAGATGGCAATTTGTAGCAAATACGAAAGGTCTGACTGCCCACCGGTTTTTCCATTCCAATTTGCAATTTTTCTCCATTTCTGTGATTCACCACCACCAATGTCAAGTACAGAATCAGACTGGCCAGTCAAGTTCAACACACACTGGTAGTTGCTCAGCGCAAACAGCAAGGTTGAAGTCTGGCCATAGTAATGCATCTTGACAATGAACTGACCCAAGTCCTTGGCCAGCGGCATCAGATTCAAGCCGCAATAATAGAACGAGAATCCATAGGCCACAATTGACAAGCATGCAGCTCCCACCTCACCACTTCGAAGCCCCATTTGGTAGGTCTCCATGAGGTAATCAAGGGAAAGAGACAGGGGTTTGTGCCAAGTAAACTGATTGGCAGCACACACTCTTGCGCTTGCAGCCCTCTCAGTCAGGTGGAGTTTTTCAGTCAGCTTCAACGTCAAGGCACCTGCACGAGCTGCTAAGCGGGTCTCGTAGAATTCTGACAGGATGGACGAAGAAAAGACTGAAAAGGCATCTGCAGAAGATCTCCCAAGTCCATGCTCCAATGTCAAATCAACCATCTTGCATGCATAAGTTATTTGTGCCCTCGGGCCTTTCAGATGATTCACAGGAGAATGTGCTGACCCAAGGACACGAATGCAGAATTCCTTAAGGGGATCATCGCTCGTGGGTAGATTTAGGATGTCGTCATCTGTGAGCTTGTTGAGTTTTGCAGCTGTCTGTTCAAACTTTGTCCTGGCATACTCCATAGTAGGGTCTGGAGCAAGTTCCTCACCTGCAAGTTCAAACACATGAAGAATGGTTTGGAGCATCTCCTCAAATCTGTTGCCAAATCCAAGGTACTCAATAAGCACAAGCCAGGCTTTGGTTGAATCGACAACATTCTTTGAGTTGCTCGTGATCACCCCCACCATTTGTTCTAACATGTCATTGGACCCTGTGCAGAAGCTCATTTGAACAAATATTGTGTGCATTCCCAGGGCCAGATCATAGTTCTCCTTCCAACAGCTTTCCTTCTCCAGCAACTCAATACCATTTTTGGCATAGACCATAGCATGATCAAACGAGGAGAATTCAGCTGCTTTCTTGGCAGCTTGGAAGTTGAGCTCTGCCAGGCTTAACTGGATGCCCCTTTCATCACACAGACAAATGGCGTCAATGCCAGAATTCAACTGGTCTACACACAGGAAAAGAATTTGGTCTGTATGCTCTTGTTCCTTCATGCTGGCATCCACTCCAGGGGCAAAGTGTCGGTTGTAGAGTTCATGGCCAATCTGGAAATGAAGTTGGCTTCGTTCAGCATCATTTGCAATGAGGAGTAAAGCAGCTTCTAATATACTATCATGGCTGAATTTCAGCATTTCGTCAACTTCTTCCAGCATTCCTGCCTCTATTAAGACGTTGACATCTTCGGTGTAGTCTTGGATACTCGTTTCAATTTGCTTTTCTTCTTCGTTTCCATTGTTTTGTTCAAAGATTTCAAGATACCTCTGATGAAATCGAAAGCCAAGGCAAGCACACCGTGCCAATATGAGACGCTGATTGTCAGAAAGCAAGTCGATGTTTGCCTTGATAATTTCCGCAACATCTTGCGAGACCGTAGTCTTGCTCTTGAGAGATTCAATGTTCCAAGTCCATTGCAGCATTGACAAAGTGGAAGAGTAGGTGTATTGCATGAGCTTTCTCGCTTCCAAGCTATCAAGTAGCTGCTTGATGTAAAACACGTTTCCACCAGTTCTTTGGTACACAAACTCTGTCAACGCTTCAATTCCATCCGCTGTCTTTAAAACAGCCTCAAGCAATGACTGTACATCTGTCACAGGGAGGCTGTTGACAGAGATATGTCGGCAACCTGCTGCCCGCGAGCTTGACTTGACGGCCTCCAGGAAGTTGGAGAGGCCATGAGTATTCTCGGTACCATCAACTTCGTCGTCTCGAAACGATCCAATAAATGCCAGGTTTCTCAGTTCATTGTCCAGCAAGATTGCTTGCAATACATCAAGACTGGTCTTGTCAATCCAATGCAGATCGTCACAAGATAAAATCACAGTCTTGTCCACACTGGCCAGTGTTCGTAAGAGGAGCCGCATGGAAAACTTGAAGCGCTCAAGGTCTCCCCGAGAATGATAACTGTTTTGTTTTAGCTTTCGTATGGAAAATGCCCTCCCTCCCTGTTTCAACAAACTCTTGATGGAAGTTTTCTTGTTTTTGGTTTCCAGCAACTCTCCGAGCTCCGGCAGGAGTTCGGTAAGGTGACTGAGTTCGCCCGCTTGAAATGCGTCCACCAGTTTCTTCCTGTACAACCCCCTGGAACCGGGATGTAGCTGTAGAATATCCCTAATAATCTTGCCAAGAGCTGTCAACAAAACGCCATGCGGATTGGGATTGGGTGCTTGTTCGAATTTACATGTTCCAATGAGCCATGCTTGACCTTTGGATGATTTTAAGACGTGTTCTATGAGAGCCGATTTCCCCGTGCCGCTCTTGCCTCCCACAAAAATCAACGGAACCGTCGTCCCAATCTGATCCAGGCCTTGTGATAAAATCTGGATCTCTTGGTCTCTGCCATAAATGTTCCTAATCGACCCCGTGAGCTGCCTTTTATTACCTGAACCCGACATGACAATGTACTAGTCCAACTGACTGTGAGGAAGAAACCAGCTGAGTTTGCTGTCCAAACAGCGATGGGTGGTGGTCATTTTGAGTCCTTGTGTCTTTGGTATTTCGCGGAACCCTGTCATCTAACCCGGATGTGCCGTACAAAATATCTTTCTGCGAAGGGCGAGTGAGTCAGTTGTATTCAGGTAAGTCCGGTAAATTCGGAGTCATAATGGTCTTTGTTGAAAGAATCATTTACCTCATCTATTGGTAAATGATGTTCAAAGATCTTCAGTCTCTCCTTTGACACCTCCGTCAAGGCTGGTGTCGTCGTCGTCCTCTCATGGGTGCCACACTACTTTTGATCTTGTGCTTCTACTACCAGTAGGTAGCCAGTATCCTTGTGCATGACGATGACAATGAGGAAGTGCCTTGCCCAACGTTTGATTCTGTCTCTGGTTTTGCTGGGAGCTCAGCAATCGGCAGCGTTTGTATCTCAGCGTCCCATCGCCCGAGTTCCAGGAGTTCCGGGCATTCTTGAAGTCCAACGAAAACCAATCGACCATGGACTCCCCAAATCTACTTCCTTGCAACGAAGCGCACAAGATTCTAGTACTACTACCCGCATGCAAGCTCTCCCCGCCTCTCTGTGTGCCCTTCCTCTGTCTCAAAAGATTTTCTTATCCTGTTTCCTCCCCACCTGTCTGGGATTCTGGAAGAGCGAATATGGCGTGTCATACGCCTACGGAATGGCCACCGCATTGACGTCCTTTTTGATTTACAAGGCACTCATGGTCGGCCAAAGCAGTTCGTGGGCCATTTGGCAAGCCGGTGCTCTCATGTTTTACGGCGTTCGATTGTCCATCTTCCTGCTTTATCGACAGCTGTGCACACAACGACTAAAAGACATGGTCGAGCGCATTGAAGACAAGGCCAAAGCACGGGGAGGTCGACTCCAACGAGCACCCTTTGTATTGTCGTGTGCGGGACTGTACTTTGGGCTCTGTGCACCCCTCTTGATTTCGTCCAGAGTCGCATCGTCTCAAATTCCGGCATGGACTGTCAAAGTTTTAAAAGGATTGGTAGCTTCGACGTGGGGCGGTTTTATTTTTGCTGCTCTGGGTGATTTTAACAAGAGCTTTGTCAAGGCCATCAAGGGAGAAGACCACTTGGTCACGGGAGGGATCTACTCCCTTTGCAGGCACCCCAACTATTCCGGGGAGTTTGTATCCTGGACATCCAATGGATTGATTGCCATTGTGGCCGCCATTGCCAGCAAGGGAGCCGGCATTCCAACCCCTCAGCTGGTGGGATATCTAGCTGCCAGTGTGGTGGGTGCCTTGGGACTTGACTTTGTCGTGCTAGGTGCCACCAAGGGTCTCGAAAAGAGGCAAAAGGAAGTATATGGTGAATCTGCAGACTACCAGACATGGATTGAATCGACGTGGGCAGGCTTTGAGCTTCCTACCGCGGCAGAAGAGGTTGTAGACCCTCACGTCAAGCCTGAAATTAAAATGGAGCAAACCGAAGAAGACACTGGCTCTGGAATATAGATGATGAGAGGTTTGCTGCATACAGAAGGAAAACTCTCGCAAAGTGGCCCAAATTTTGTTCATTTGCAATTTTGAGTCTTGTACTCAATCAACATTCCTCAACGCCAGCAACCTGCATGTACTTGCCACTACCGGTACTTTATAAAAGAGAGCTACTAACTGGGACAACAACAGCTGAAAAGACACGGCATTGGGCATGGAGAACTGGAAATTTACTATAGCAACCACATGGCTACGATGTGCTGAAGAAGTTGCGTTGATTTGCGGTTGAATGAATGAATAACTTTTACTAGTACTTGTTTTTTAAGTGAGCAGTGGGAAGGGTGTGTGTGTGTGTGTGTGTGTGTTTATACAACCACGAAAAGCTAGAACTACAATACCTTTCGGAACTCTTTTAGAATGCTTGGCCAACTGTGGGTATCTCCAAAGCATCGTCCATGAGGAAATCCAATAGGCTATCGATATCATTTTCGCCATCGGTCGAAATTGGACCATCCGAAAGGGTCATTGGACCTGACATGACCGAAGACGAGACCGTGGACATCTCAGACGACCCTGAAGATGCCAGAGTACCTGTGGCAGTGTAGAATTGTTCTTCTTTCGACACCAACTTGCGACAATCAAAGCTGAAGGATAAGTACTTTGGCGTAATGGGAAGACTTGCAAAGTCGGACGAAGCCAAGATCTTGCGTTCGTGGTGATGCACATAAGGTTCCAATGTCTTGAGAACCGAGTAATTGGTTGACCCAAAGTCTTCGGCATACCACTGACACAAACGAGGCAGTACACAGACATAGTGTTTGTTACGTTTTTTGATGGCAATGTGGTTGTGAAGGTAAAGCTTGCATGCTTCATCTAGCTGTTGCTGAAGCATCTCCACAGAGTAGATTGGAATTTCAGCAGGGTTGCTTGTGGAGCCACAGTTGATGGCAAAGTTAAGTCGAAAGTCTGCCTTTTGAGAGCAAAGCAAAACTTGGAGTTTGGAGTGGTGAATCTGAACGGTACCGGGGGAATCGTCCGGAAGGGAGAGGTTGCCTTGAGCAATCTAGAGTTGATGGCTGGCGGGGCTTTGGCGTTTGTACTTGGAACCAACGGAGCCAACCGAGTCAT
>CAICTM010000878.1:0-44314 GCA_903772945.1 Seminavis robusta
AGAGAAGCTAGTCGAATTGGTTACCATGTGTTCTGATTGCATCCTGGCGAGGACTCGCACAGAAATACATCAGCAACCACTACAACTGGAAAGGACTGTGCAAGATGGTGCAGGACGCATGTCAGCGTTGCCAAGCTGCAAGATGAACAAACCCAAGACGCGTAAGCTGGGATTGATGACCAAAGACTTGCGAGGAGATCCTTGGGAAAGACTATGTATTGATCTGATAGGTTCCTTACAACTTCGGGGATCCTAAGAAAAAGAATTCCCTGCACACTTCATGCCTGACAATGATTGATCACGTAAACGGATGGTTCGAGATTGCAGAAGATCTGCTCCAAGGCAGCCAGCGAAGTATAGCCCATGTCCTAGAACAAACGTGCTTACTCGTATCCATGGCCTGCTTATGGTTATCATGGATAGAGGACGTTAGTTCCGGCGCAGATAGTCGAGAAGACTACTCCGGGATGAAGTATGGATCTTCGTCGCAATTTCATCACTACGCGTAATCCCTCAAGCCAACTCTATGGTCGAGCGTGCTCATCACAAACCATACGCTAACTTGATCGCTGTTCAAATATCAAGTGCCAAGCATACCTCGTGAATGGATCCTGTGAATGGAGTCCCTCACGGCGGTTCGCTTTGCAATGAAGCCCACGTTTCATCACCTTGCGGGCAACGCCGCGCAGCTCGTATTCAATCGTGACCCGATTCACACGTCCGGTTCTAAGCCAATTGGAAGTACATTAAGGAACGTCGACCACGACTAATCCAACAAAACAACGATAGGAACGCGAACGAGCTGTCCTCATCATACAAATGTCAACGATAACCGGTGACTGATTCAACAGTATCAGCACCGTAAGTACGGCAGCCAAAGTACAAAAGTCCTTACACTATAGAACGAGTCATGAAAATGGCCTGTACGGCTCACATGCTACGCCAATGGCGCACAGTTAACAGACTTGAAATAGGATAAATCAAGCTGAATCCCCTAGATCCATGTCGATGCACATGTCTCATGAAGTCCGCCTTCTATAGTTCCTGCGACGTGCGCCTTCACCCTTCAGCAAGATAGCTAGCGGACTCGTCTGTAGTTTGATTTGACTCATGACTGAGATCATTTCGTTAATAGTCATTTGAGATCGGTTTCTCAATTGACGCGCTGGTCATACTTGTTGATATGAAACCATCGCTTCAGATATTTAGCCAGCGTGGAGTACTTCCACGTACTAGATAGATCCAGGCTAGACAAACTTTCCAAGCGTTCCGTTTTAGGATCTTGGAGAGACGTAGGATTACTAGCGCAACCTACTCTATCACTCTTTATAGTCTCCCGCGGAAAGCCAGATCTACTGATCCTTGATGATGATCTCTCTCGTTGATTAGTTTATCATAGCTTTTCTAATATCTCTCATCACTTTCATCTTCTCAAACTCAAAACACTCGAAAGACTTTTACACTAGCTTTTAGCGTAGTGCATTTTTGTTAACAAACACAATAGCTTTCAGCTAACCACAACCTATTCCTCACCATGAAAATGATCTAAGGAAAGCATGCGTTCATCAACTTCGAGAAACAGTTTTGCGTGACAAACCCCATCTTCCTCTCAGTCGACAATGACAAAGAAAACGAGATCGACGATCATCGTGCAACCACTTGCAAAACTTCGCAACCATGTTACCAAACGCAAATCAGAAGATTCTTACAATGAGGACAACTCCTTTATCAATTTCAATCACTTGGATGGAGAAATCTCTATCTGAGGATTAGCCCAGGATGATGACTCAACAGAACCATGTTCCAATTTCTCATACCTAAGTGATGAAGTAATCTCACTAACTAGTAAACAAGAAATTGTTTGCAACTTGATGACCTCGGCAAATTAGATTGAATTGCCTAGAAGCTGCTCAATTAGATTCTGATGATCTATTAAGCATCGTTAACCTCGTGCGTGGCCAACCACCTCGTAAACCTCGCAAGACAAGAGACCTAAAAACCATCGTCTATGTTAGATTTAACAAGCGGAAAAAGGGGAAACCAAAACCCGTTACACTCTCTTGCTTACTGGATACAGGAACATCCGGAACCTTGATTGCTAACTCAAATGCTAGAAATTACGCATGAAGGATCTTGGGGGCGGTCAAACGATGTGGACTACCCATGCAGTAGAATTAAACACCAGCACGAAGTGCAAGGTGCATTCATGATTCCTGAATTCCACGTAGATAGAATTATCGAGTGCGATTTACACGTCACCAAGAGCTTGGGGGGCGTATGACATAATCATAGGTCCGAGACATTTTCTCTGATTTAGGATTCAAGTTCGATTTACCTACCATGTCCAGTGGAATGGAACGGCGCATCTATTCCTATGAGAGATAGCGACACCAATGAAGTAGAGAATTTCTTCATTCCTGATCCTACTGCTGTTGATGACAGTGCAGATCGGTTCAAGAAGATTCTTGATGCTGAATACGAACAAGCTGACTTAAGGCAGGTTTGCCAAAAGCAAACTCATTAAACAAGGAAGAGAAGGAAAAGCTTCATTCCTTACTGACGAAGTACTCTGAACAATTCGATGGTACTTTAGGAAAGTGGCAGATGGACGACTAGTAAGTAGAACTTCTCCCTGAAGCTAAACCCTATCATGCCAGGGCTTTATCCTATTCCACGGTCCATACCAACACTCTTAGATGGAGGTTGAACGTCTCTGCGAGGCAGGAGTACTCAAGAAGGTAAACGTTCCGAGTGGGCGGCACAACTTTTATCATTCCCAAGGAAGATGGATCTGTACGATTCATCTCTGATTTCCGGGAACTGACAAAAAGGATTAAGCGGAAGCCTTATCCATGCCAAAAATAAAGGCACATGCTCTTGAATCTAGACGGATTCAAGTCCGCCACTAGTCTAGACCTAAACATGGAATACTATCACATCGAGCTGTCACCCTACTCGAAGCAACTCTGTAACCAAATACTCTACTCTCCGGGGGAAAAGTACGAGTACCAGAGTTGGCCAATGGGCCTATGTAATAGTCCTGACATCTCTTCCAAGAGAAGATGGGACACTAATGCACGACCTAGAATACGTCCGTGCCTAAATTGATGATCTAATCATCCTAACTAACGGCGATTTAGCAGATCACGTTGAAAAGCTGGATGAAGTTCTTCCGAAGGCTTCCAGAAGCCGGACTTAAGATAATGCTACCAAGTCCTTCTTCGATAGAGGAGTACTTAATATAGGTTTACTGGATTACTCGAGAAGGGATCCAACCTATAACCAAGAGAATAGACGCGATCCAGAAAATCGCCCCTCCTACCAACAGAAAAGAAATCCGTAAATTCATTGGACTAGTGAACTACTAATGAGACATTGGATTATGCGATCACATGTACTGGCCCACTCGCTTCGTTGAATTCCAAAACAACGAAGTGGAAATGGGTAGCCGAACACGACAAGGCTTTAGCCAGATGCAGAAGATCATCAGCAAAGAAACTTTGCTCGCCTACCATGACTTCAAAGATACATTTAAGTTATCCACAACGATGCGAGTGATACTCAACTAGGTGCAGTAAATTACCAGAAGGGAAAACTGCTATCGGTTCTACAGCCAGAAGCTCAACCCTGCTCAGACACGTTACAAATTTACCGAGAAGGAACTTCTCAGTATCGTAGAAACTCTATAAGAGTTCCGTAATATTCTTCTAGAACAGAAGATCTTGTAATACGGACCACAAAGAATCTTACATGTAAGAATTTCAATACCGATCGCGTAATGCGTTGGCGCCTTATTCTGGAAGAATACGGCCTGGAACTATCGGTAACTCAAGGGCGAACAGAACATCGTCGCTGATACGTTGTCGAGACTTAACATCTCCAAACACGACGGTTCTTCAGAACAGAATGACGAATAAGAGATATATAGCTCATGGGCGAGAAAAGACTAAGAGGAATTCCCTAGCGAGTTCCCTTCCTCGTTCCCGAGTCGAACACGTCAGAAAGACACAACGAATTCAAGAAGCTCCTCAGGGACAAACCAAACGACTACAAGAAGCAATCTTCCCCAGAGGGGATAAGTCTTAAGAATTAGTAGTCAAAGACGAAAAGATCGTCGTACCTAAAACTATGCAGAAGAAGCTGGTTGAATGGTATCATGGTGTGCTGATGCATTCTGGCGAGACTCGCACAGAACTAACCATCCACCAACACTACACCTGGAAAGGACTGCGACAGACTGTGCAGGCCGTATGTCAGCGTTTCCAGAGCTGCCAGATGAAAAAACCCAAAACGCGTAAGCTGGGATTGATGAAACCAAAGACTTGCGAGGAGATACCTTGGAAAAGACTATGTATTGACTGATAGGTCTTACAATGTGGGGATGCACTAAGAAAAAGAATTCCTGCACCATTCATTGCTTGACAATGATTGATACCGTAAACGGATGGTTCGAGATTGCAGAGATCTGCTCCAAGGCAGTAGACGAAGTAGCCATCGTCCTAGAACAAACCTGGCTTACTCGGTATCCATGGCCTGTGGAGGTTATCATGGATAGACGACGGTTCCACCAAGGTCGAAAAGCACTTCCGGGATGAAATATGGACTTCGTCGCAAGTTCATCACTACGCGTAACCTCAAGCCAACTCTATGGTCGAGTGTGCTCATCAAACCATACATAACTTGATCGCTGTTCCAAAACATCAAGTGCCAAGACGACCTCGTGAATGGATCTTGGGATGGAGTCCTCACGGTGGTTTGCTTTGCAATGAATGCCAAGATTCATAACACCTTGCGCCCAACGCCCGCACAGCTCGTGTTCAATCGTGACGCGATTCACACCGTCCCGGTTCGGAGCCAACTGGAAGTACATTAAGGAACGTCGCCAACGACTATTCCAACAAAACAACGACAGGGAAAACGCGACGCGTGTCCCTTATCAAAACAATGTCAACGATACTGTGATGATTCAACCATATCAGCACCGCAAGTACGGGTCAGCCAAGTACAAAGGGTCTTACACTATAGACCGAATAAATGACAATGGAACTGTACGGCTACGACACGCTAACGGCAAATGGCGGCACAGTCTAGCAGACTTGGAACATAAGTGAAATACACGGCTCTTAGCCTTATTCGCGACTCGATCTAGATAGGGTTTGAGTTTCGACTCTGACTGAGTCTCTTCGTGAATAGTCATTTGAGAACGGGTTCTCAGACGCGCTGGGTCATACTAGGTTGTGGATGAAACATCGCTCTAGATTTTTAGCCAGCGTGGAGTACTTCCACGCTCATAGATCAGGCAGACAAACCTTCCAAGCGTTCCTTTTTAGGATCGTGGAGAAGACGTAGGATTACTACCGGAACCTACTCTATCACACTTTGTCGTCTCCCGCGGGAAAGCAGATCTACGATCCCTTTATGCTGATCTCTCTCGTTGATTAGTTTTCACTAGTTTCCTAATCTCTACTCATAACATTTCATTTCTCAACTCAAAACACACGAAAGATTTTACACTAGCTTTTTGCGTAGTGCATAAGGTATATACACCCAAACAAGGCCTAATCCCCTTGAAGGATTGCAATCGTGCGAAGCACATGTATACATCCAAATCTCTGGAGTGCCCCGCACTTTAGTTCATATGTTCTGCTTGTCCGAATGATGTCGTTCCTTCTGTTACCCTTGTCATGGGGCGAATGCACTACAACGGCTCTTAGCCTATTCGCGACTCGATCTAGATAGGGTTTGAGTTACTCATGACTGAGTCTTTCGTGAATAGTTTTTGAGACAGGGTTCTCAAATGACCGGCTGGTCATACTAGGTTGATGATAAAACATCACTCTAGATATTTAGACAGCGGGAGTACTTCCACGCTACTATATCCAGCCTAGACAAACCTTCCACGCGTTCCGTTTTGGATCGTGAGAGACGTAGGATTACCGGCACCTACTTAATCACACTTTATAGTCTCCGCGGGAAGCCAGATCTACGATCCCTTGATGTCGATCTCTCTCGTTGATTTATTTTCATAGCTTTCTAATCTACTCTCATAACTTTCATTTCATCAACTACTAAATACACTCGAAAGATCTTTTAACACTAGCTTTAAGCGTAGTGATAAGGTATATACCCATACAAAGGCCTGATCCCCTTGTAGGATTGCCATCGTGCGACGCACATGGTTACATCCAAATCTCATGAGAGTGCCCCGAACTTTAAATCATATGTTTTCCTTTTCCGACTGATGTCATGCCTCTTGTGACCCTTGTCAGGGGGCGAATGCAATACACGGTCCTTAGCCTTAAATTGCGGACTCGATCCTAGATAGGGTTTGAGTTCGACTCATGACTGAGTATCTCGTGAATAGTCATTTGAAGACGGGTTCTCAATGACCGCTCTAGTCATACTGGTTTGATGAATGAAAACATCGCTCTAGATATTTTAGCCAGCGTGGAGTACTTCACGCTACTAGATCCATGATGCTAGACAAATCTTCCACCGGTTCCGTTTTAGGATCGTGGAGATACGTAGGATTACTACCGCAACCTACTCTGATTACTTAATAGTCTCCCGCGGGAGACCAGATTACGTCCTTGATGATGATCTCTCTCGTTGATTAGTTTTCATAGCTTTTCTAATCTTCTCTCATAACTTTCATTCTCTCAAACTCAAAACACTCGAAAGATCTTTACACTAGCTTTTAGCGTAGTGCACAATGGCTCAGACCTGTCCGTGCTCGAGACATTCTTGGCTTCCTTCACAGCTGCTTCGACAAAGTGCGTCTGGTGGGCAAGAGGTAAATAAGAAGTTAGCAAGTACTGTTTAAAAGCATTGTGCATGTTCTCCTTGTCGCGGAAGTCCAATCCACCAAGTAGCAACTCAGCCGAATGTACCGCAAGAGGAGAGTACAGGGCATCTTGGTTGGCTAAAGGAACCTGTTCCTGAAGAAAAGAATAGAAACTCTTTAGATCGAACGTCCTGTTATGGACAACAGACTTGAACTGTGGAGCATCAAATACTGGAGCATTGGTACACTTCAACATGACAGTGGCAGTACAAATGGCAAGTGGTGACTCGCAGAGTAGTCCGGCTGGGAGTAAGTCCTGTGTGCACCATCGCCTGAAGTGCTTGTGTAGTTGACGGATAGCCATGTCAATAAATAAAGTAGCCTTCTTGGTTTGATCTTGCTTCTTGCCGCTCTCCAACTGGAGCAAAGACTCACGAAATGCAGAGAATGTTGGCATGGTAGTTGACCAGTTCACCTTCATGTCTGACAGGTCTTTCGCCATGAGATAGTAGCGCCCCACCATGCTGTGAGACTGGAAACCTGGAAGGAGCGAAAGGTCAAGACATGCTTGCGTCCATTCAAAGTTTGGGCAAAGGAAGGCTGTGTGGTATGCAACCATCAAGGAAAGATCAGAGAAGAGAACTCGCTCACACAACCAAGGCTGGAGACCTGACGCAGCCTTCCCTGACTTGTTGGAACCATCGATGTTGATGACACTCTGACACAGCCGGACAAGAAGTAAGTAAGCGGCAAGCACAGTTCGACTGCAGTCGCCAACACTCCACCATCTTGTAAGAACAGGAGCTTGAATCTTGTGCCGTAGCTTTTTCATCATGTCGGCATCCAACAATGGGAAAACTGTAAACGTCTTGACCATTTCCCACTTGTTTGCGAAAGCAGTATCATGTGGTGTTTGTCCAATGTAGGGGATTTGCAAGTAGGTTTCCATGAAAGCAAGCGACTGGTCAACATGAGTACACCAAACGTCCATGTCCATGCTGTCTTGTAGGTAGTGCACGGCATGTATTAGCTGCATGGCATTCTTCTTCTCCAGACCGCCGTCACCAAAGTAGGCTTTGACACCAGGAGCTATAGTGAGCTGGAGACAGTGCAATGTACAGGGCGCCACCCAATAAGGAAGGTGGCAGATGTTTCTGCTTTGCAGACCTGTAGCCAATCCGTCCAAGACACCACCACCTCCACTATCAGTAGTTTGACCTTTCAGCTTTGACGATCCTACCTTCTTCAAGGAAGCCACAATTGCATCACAGCATGGATCAGTACACCCTTCGCTTGCATCTATATCCAGAAGTCTTTTCACCACTTTCTTCTGCTGCACATCGTACCAAGAGAGGATCTTGACAAAGTGTCCAACGCCTTTCTTGTTTCCTTTGTCGCATGAAAGGAAAACCACCTTTCCCTTCAACTGGTTCCTTAGCTGATGCGTATTCTCAGCAGCCATTGTGAATACCAAATCGCATAGATAAGACTCTGAAGGGAAGGACCGTGCAAATGTATCAAGATTGGTTCTCTCCAAAATCCCAAAGTCAATAAGGAAAGCCGCGACGATAAGTGGAATGATGACACCGGCCTGGGACAAAGGAAGCGTTCCCTGAGATTATGAAATCACCACTGAAAGTTCACCCGGAATGACCAGGCCACACAACAAGCGTTCTCATCAAAGGAGCGTGGCAACTGCCAAGCCACACGTTTCTCAGGGAATAAAAGCTTATTTCCAAATCCTTTCTGTAGACGTTTCAACTGATTCTCTGCATTCTTCAGCCGTTCCAGATGACACTTTGGTACCACAGTATGTGTGTGTGGAAGGTCCACGATGGCGAAAGAACTGCCTTGACTGCTCACCGTCATATCGCCAACTTGAATTTCTGTTTTCTCTTTCTTCCTTTTGCGATTGTCCACGATTTCGTCGGCGGCAGGGTCAACAACACTTGCACTTTGCACTACGCTAAAAGCTAGTGTAAAGATCTTTCGAGTGTTTTGTGTTTGAGAGAATGAAAGTTATGAGAGAGATTAGAAAGCTATGAAAACTAATCAACGAGAGAGATCATCATCAAGGGATCGTAGATCTGGTCTCCCGCGGGAGACTATAAAGTGTGATAGAGTAGGTTGCAGTAGTAATCCTACGTCTCCACGATCCTAAAACGGAACGCGTGAAGATTGTCTAGCATGGATCTAGTAGCGTGGAAGTACTCCACGCTGCTAAATATCTAGAGCGATGTTTCATCATCAACCTAGTATGACTAGAGCGGTCATTGAGAACCCTGTCTCAAATGACTATTCACGAGAGACTCAGTCATGAGTCGAACTCAAACCCTATCTAGGATCGAGTCGCGAATAAGGCTAAGAGCCGTGTATTGCATTCGCCCCTGACAAGGGTCACAGAAGGCGCGACAGCAGTCGGACAGGAGAACATATGATTTAAAGTGCGGGCACTCTCATGAGATTTGGATGTAGACATGTGCGTCGCACGATGCAATCCTACAAGGGATCAGGCCTTGTATGGGTGTATATACTTATGTTCCAAGTCTGTAGACTGTGCCGCCATTGGCGGTAGCATGTCGGAGCCGTACAGTGCCATTGTCATTGACTCGGTCTATAGTGTAAGGACCTTTGTACTTTGGCTGACCGTACTTGCGGTGCTGATACTGTTGAATCATCACGGATCGTTGACATTGTATTGATGAGGGACACGCGTCGCGTTTTCCCTATCGTTGTTTTGTTGGATTAGTCGTTGGCGACGTTCCTTGATGTACTTCAGTTGGCTTCGAAACGGACGTTGTGAATCGCGTCACGATTGAACACGAGCTGCGCAGGCGTTGGCACGCAAGGTGGTATGAATCGTGACATTCATTGCAAAGCGAACCGCCATGAGGACTCCTCCCAGGATCCATTCACGAGGTCGTCTTGGCACTTGATGTTTTGAACAGGATCAAGTTGCGTATGGTCTGATGAGCACGCTCGACCATAGAGTTGGCTTGAGGTTACGCGTAGTGATGAACTTGCGACGAAGTCCATTTCATCCCGGAGAGTCTTTTCGACCCTGCGCGGAACTCAGTCTCTATCATGATAACCTCAGCAGGCCATGGATACGAGTAAGCCACGTTTGTTCTAGACGATGGCTACTTCGTCTGCTGCCTGGAGCAGATCTCTGCAATCTCGAACCATCCGGTTACGGGATCAATCATTGTCAAGCAATGAAGTTGGCAGGAATTCTTTTTCTTAGGATCCCCGACTTGTAGGACCTATCAGGTCAATACATAGTCTTTCCCAAGGATCTCCTCGCAAGTCTTTGGAGGCATCAATCCCAGCTTACGCGTCTTGGGTTTGTTCATCTGGCAGCTCTGGCAAGCTGACATACGGCCTGCACAGTCTGCGCAGCCTTTCCGGTGTAGTGTTGGCTGATGGTCAGTTCTGTGCGAGTCTCGCCAGGATGCATCAGCACACCATGGTACCATTCGACTAGCTTCTTCTGCATAGTCTAGGTACGACGATCTTGTCGTCTTGACTACTAAGTCGTAAGACTTATCCCCTCTGGGGAAAGATTGCTTTTGTGTCGTTGGCTTGTCCCTGAGGAGTTTCTTGATATCGTTGTCGTCCTTCTGACGATGTTCGACTCGGGAACGAGAGAGGGAACTCGCTGGGAAGTCCTCTTCGTCTGAGCCATGGCTCAGCGATCTCGCTGGCTTCCATCTGTTCTGAAGAACCATCATTGTTGGAGATGTTAAGTCTCGACAACGCATCAGCGACATGTTTGTTCGCCCTTGATGTACCGTAGTTCAGGGCCGTATTCTTCCAGAATAGGCGCCATCGCATTACGCGATCGTTATTGAAGTTCTTACATGTAAGATTCTTGTGGTCCGTATGTACATCAATCTTCTGTCCTAGAAAAATATTACGGAACTCTTTCAGATTTCTACGATACTGAGAAGTTCCTTCTCGGTAACGTGTAGCGTGTCTGAGCAGGGTTGAGCTTCCTGCTGTAGAACGCGATAGGTTTTCCCTTCTGGGAAATTACTGCACCTAGTTGAGTATCACTCGCATCCGTGTGGATAACGAATGTATCGTTGAAGTCAGGGAGCGAGCAAGGTTTCTTTGCTGATGATCTTCTTCATCTGGCTAAAGGCCTTGGCGTGTTCCGCTCCCATTTCCACTTCGTTGTTTTGGAAGTCAACGAAGCGAGTGGGCCAGACATGTGATCGTCTAATCCACATGTCTCGGTAGTAGTTCACTAGTCCAATGAATCTACGGAGTTCTTTCTGTTGTAGGAGGAGCGATATTCTGGATCGCGCTATTTTCTTGGTTATAGGTTGGATCCCTTCTCGAGTAATCCAGTAACACTAGGTATTCAATTCTCCTCTTGCGAAGAAGGACTTGTAGCATTGATCTTAAGTCCGGCTTCTCGAAGCCTTCGGAGAACTTCATCCACTTTTCAACGTGATCTGCCAGATCGCCTTAGTTAGAATGAGTAGATCATCAATGTATGCACGGACGTATTCTAGGTCGTGCATTAGTGTTCCCATCTTCTCTTGGAAGATGTCAGGACTATTACATAGGCCCATTGGCAACCTCTGGTATTCGTACTTTCCCCACGGGAGTACGATAGTACAGAGTTGTTTCGAGTGAGTGACAGCTCGATGTGATAGTATCCATGTTCAGGTCTAGACTAGTGGCGTACTTGAATCCGTCTAAGGTTCAAGAGCATGTCCTGTATTTTGGGATAGGATAAGGCTTCGCTTAATCCTTTTGTTTAGTTCCGGAAATCAGAGATGAATCGTACAGATCCATCCTTTTTGGAATGATAAAAGTGGTGCCGCCCATTCGGAACGGTTCACCTTCTTGAGTACTCCTGCTTCGCAGAGACGTTCAACCTCCATCTTTTAAGAGTGTTGGTATGGACACGTGAATAGGATAAGCCCTAGCGTATAGGGTTTAGCGTCAGGGAGGAGTTCTACTTCGTAGTCGTCCATCTGCCACTTTCCAAAGTCCATCGAATAGGTCAGAGTACTTTCGTTAATAAGGAATGAAGCTGTTCCTCTCTTCCTTATTCAACTGATTTGACTTTGGCAAACCTGCCTTAAGTCAGCTTGTTCGTATTTGCATCAAGAATCTTCTGAGACGATCTGCACTGTCATCAACGCAGTAGGATCAGGAATGAAGAAATTCTTCTTCTTCATTGGTGTGCTATCTTTCATAGGAATAGATTCCGTCCCACCACTGACATGGTAGTGAAATCGAACTTAAATCCAAAGTCAGAGAGAATGTCTCGACCTATGATCATGTCATACGCCCCAAGCTCTTGGTGACTGTAAATCCCATTCGATAATTCTATCATCGTGGAATTCAGGAATCATGAATGCACCTTTGCACTTCTGCTGGTGTTTAATTCTCTGCAGGGGTAGTCCACATTGTTTGACGCCCCCAAGATCCTTCATGGTAATTTCTTAGCATGAGTATGAGCAATCAAAGTCCGGATGCTCCTGTATCCAGTAAGCAACGGAGTGTAACGGGTTTTGGTTTCCCTTTTCTCGCTTGTTAAATCTAACATAGACGATAGTTTTGAGGTCTTTGTCTTGCGACGTTTACAAGGTGGTTGGCCACGGACAGGTTAACGATGCTAAATAGATCATCAGAGTCTAGTTGAGCAGCTTCTAGGCAATCATCTAATTTGCCGTAGAGTTCATCAGTTGCAAACAATTCTTGTTTACTAGTTAGTGAGATATCTTCATCACTTTGGTATGAGAAATGGAACTGGTTCCGTTGAGTCATCATCCTGGCCTAATCCTCAGATAGAGATTTCTCATCCAAGTGATTGAAATCGATAGAGGAGTTGTCCTCTTATCAGGAGTCTTCTGATTTGCGCTTGGCAACATGGTTCGAAGTTTGCAGGTGGTTGCACGAGTATCGTCGATCTCGGTGTCTTCGTCATTGTCGACGAGAGGAAGAATGGGTTTTCACGCAACTGTTTCTCGAAGTTGCTGAACGCATGCTTTCCTTGAGCAATCTTCATGGTGAAGGAATAGGTTGAGGGTAGCTGAAAGCTATTGTGTTTGTTAACAAAATGCACTACGCTAAAAGCTAGTGTAAAGATCTTTCGAGTGTTTTGAGTTGAGAGAATGAAAGTTATAGAGAGATTAGAAAGCTATGAAAACTAATCAACGAGAGAGATCCACAATCAAAGGATCGTAGATCTGGTCTCCCGCGGGAGACTATAAAGTGTGATAGAGTAGGTTGGGGTAGTAATCCTACGTATCTCCACGATCCTAAAACGGAACGTGTGGAAGATTCGTCTAGCATGGATCTAGTAGCGTGGAAGTACTCCACGCTGGCTAAATATCTAGAGCGATGTTTCATCATCAACCTAGTATGACTAGAGCGGTCATTGAGAACCCTGTCTCAAATGACTATTCACGAGAGACTCAGTCATGAGTCGAACTCAGACCCTATCTAGGATCGAGTCGCGAATAAGGCTAAGAGCCGTGTATTGCAACTTGGCGGGGTATTCTCATTTCCCAAAGCTGCAGTCTCCACAACGACCGCTGTTTTTGTTGTTGCATGAGTTGTGGAGCACGGTGTTTGGTGTAGACGACTGCCATTCATGATGAAATGTGCCGACAGGTATGCATTCACGTCATTGATCCAATCCAAACTCATGTTGAACTTTTCTGCCACATAATCTTCATCTGGTTCATATGTCCATGGCTTCTTGCATTGAAACTTGTCACCAGAATGAGTATCACGACGGAGTCCTCCCTTCTTGCTGGTGTCCGAAGAGTCAACATAAAAGACACACCCGCTGCACATCAAGTTGCGCTCCAGTGGCCATTCAGTGCAGTAGCAAATGCGTCGTATCGATTTCGGTGGGGGGATCTTCACGATAGGAGCGTCATGGTTTCTCTTTTGCCGAAGACTCTTCCTAGTGCCAATGCCGCTACTATTCGAAGGCAAACACGAGGGCGCCATGGCGAGTTACTATATTTGATTAGTCGATTACTAGCTAGCCTCTGCAGTTACTCCTCGCTCGTTCGGTCAACAGGAACAAGAGCATACCCAATCCAAACACGTCCGTTTCGGTTCTTTCAAGCCAATGAATTTCGACAGTCAAGAAAATGTGAGCTTTTTCATCTCATGATGTCATGGTGCGACAGCTCTCTAAGTCTTTATAGAAAATAGCACAGTTACTCCATGGTTTAGAGTTGGAGTTCCTCGGTGTAACCTAGCGCTGTCAAAAAAACTCAACTCGAACCAGCTCAGGCGGGGTCAGCAAGAACATACTATTTGGGAGCTAACCCTTCCCCAGCTGCGTCGAGTTGACAAGTTTTGAAAAAACAACGTTCATGCTTAGCAAGCAGAAACGTTCGAGCCAAAACCGTTGCTAAATTTTTAGCACGCCGGCCGTCTCGGATCGCTGGATATGTGGAGGCTGGGAGCCATAGAATCGGAATCGAATCAAATCGAATGGGGTCATTTCTTGCATTCGTCGCTTTCCCCAAGTTCTCAGAGGAAACTGAATGTTAAGTACCGGTAGTGCTTTAAAAGATTGCTGAGGTGGGAGAAAACACTGCATGGATCAACGCCTCTTTCAACCTTACTACTACTAGTACCGGTAGCTAGCTAGTATCCTGAATTTTAATCTTGAGAAAGAAGACTAGACTATCTACTTTGACGTCGAATGAATCGAATCGAATGACTCGAATCCACAAAAACAGTTCGAAGATCTTTGCAACGTCATGATGAGGTCGAGCAACTCTAAGGTCACACTCTCTCACGTTTTGCTTACATCAGCTCTACATTTGCATCATGATGTTGTCATGCGGTTCGAAGAAAGAGCGTTGATGAGTTCTACTTGACTGAGCTCATTAATTTCTCGCCCTCGGACGGACAACTTGTGTCCTTTAGAAAGATACACAAGGATTGATAGCCATTTCCCACCAAAAAGCAAGATGAAGTTTCTCGGTTCCGCTCTTGCGGTTTTTGTCGCTTCGGCCTCTTTGATCTCGCCCACTTCCTCTTGGTCGACCCTGTCCCACCCAGTCAGGACCAATGCGATTGCCACTACTTCCAAGTCTTTTTCTGCCTCCTCTTTTCGTCTCTTTTCGGCATCAGCTGTGGAACCCACTGTTGACAACATTTCCAAGTACAAGGTATCACCGGGTTTGCATTCAATGGAAGATGGCGAAGAAGCACAATCCAAGATTTCCATTCCAGCAGCTGCTAGCGTATTTGTGGCAACCGTCGGTACCTTTGCCATGAACAACTACAACTTCATGAGTATTGGAGCTGTTGGAGCGTCAGGTTTGACCGGTCTCCTTGCTGCACTGGTCTTGCCTGAGCAGTTGGCAATTGCGGCGCTCTGCGGATCATTCGCTGGAATGGCAAAACTTGCTGTCATTCCAGGGATGTGGTCAGCTGGTATCCTTGGTGTGATCTGTGCCGGCTTGTACACAGTCTTTGAAAAAAAGAAATGGTTGGATGGAGTGGGAGGTTAGTTCATATGTTTGTTTGACTTCACTTGGTGAATCCGCTTTGCGCATTTCGTGCTGACCGCTTGTTGCTTTGCTTAGGTCGCCTTGGATTCATCGCTCAGTGCGCCTGCACCCTTCAGTTCTTGGTATCAGCACCGCAACTGTTCAATGCTCCAAATGCCGCGGCCTCCTTTATCGGCGAAGCTCCCAAGTTGGCCACATTGCTGGCCGATCTTCCAACGGTAATCAGCTTTACCATGCTTGGAGCTCTCTTTGTTCGATACTGGAAAGATGCCATGATGGGAACCCATATTGACATTGCCCATTCGCATGGTTCTAGCTTTTCCTTCTTGGGTCGGTTGTCGAATCGTTTCTCTCTCAGCGTTACAAGAAGGTTGGCCACTTCTGTCGGTGCCGTGGGAGCAACTGGATTGCTTGCCAGCCTTTTGCTTCCCGCATCTGTGGCTGGACCTGCCTTCTGTGGTGCGTTTATTGCCAAGTCCGCTCCAAAGGTTCTACCAACTGTCAACTCTTTGGTCCCTGCCTGTATCTTTGCGGGTATTGCCCAGCAGGCTCTGTCTGGTGTCATGCTCGGGGGCTGGGGCGGAAAGCTCGGCACAGGTGCCTTGATGGGAGTCCTGGGCTACACCTTGATCAGAAACCATGATGATTTGTTGCTTTTGGAGGAAAATGACTTGGAAGGCGAGCTGCCTGAAGAAACCATGGTCAAGGCATTCGGAGAAGCCACCACCAGCGACACTGAGGCTCAACCACGTCGAGAAGTTCCAGGCACCAGTAGCGAACCAAGCATGATGCAGGCAAGTGATGAGCCAAGCATTTTGCAGACAACGCAGGAGCCGACCGTACCAGCCCAACAAGTGCCTGTGGTGCAAGCAGCCGCAGAGCCTGCCATGCCAGAAGCCCAGGCTGCGGTTGACACACCTGCTCCCGCAGAGCCTTCAATGGTAAACCGACAAGTGTACACATACAAGGCAGCAAACCAGGCGCCAGTTTTGAGGTCCAGCGTTGCTTCAGTCGATGAAAGCGTGAAGATGTCGGTGCTGATGGCAGTTGAAGGCAAAATGGAAACTGATGCTAGCAGCGCAGGAGCGGAAGACCACGGCAGGGAATCGGAAGAGCCCACTGAAGTTACCCGTACGCCAGTGTATTCATTCAAGGCTGACAACCAGGCGCCTGTGCGCAAGACCAGTGTGGCTTCATCGGATGACAGTATGGAGATGTCTGTTCTTTTGACTGTTGAAGGTAAGCTGGAAGACGATATCGCAACACAGTCACTACCACGAGAGAACGACAGTGAGGTTCAAGAAAATGTTGAGGCAGCACCCCAGGCGAGCTACTACGAAGTGCGAAGGCCATCATACGAAACCACATCAAACGAAGCTCCCAGGAGAGATGTACCAATGCGATCTTTCCAAGCAGATGCCCCTGTCTTTGCCAGCGAAGGGAACCAACGTGAATACGCAGTGCCCGCTGTGATCCCGGTTCGTCAAGAAGTTATGCCCAGCAGCGTAGAGATTGGGCCACACCTTTGAGACTTTATTCATGGCATTCGAAGGAGGACTCGCTCGCACGCAACACTGGGTTCTCCTCTCGATTCCAACGAGACGTGACAGTGGACACATTCAGGCAGAGCTTCGGAGTAGAACGGAGGTCGCTTGTTGGAAGGAGCGATGGCAACTCACAGGCAGCATTTGTGACGTGCGAGTTCAGCAGTACGGTAGAGTAAAGCGTTCATGCATGATTAGTATATAGTAACGAACAGCACTTCGATCTCTATCTCGATTGCGGGATGTCATCTACTTATAGAGGAAAGATTGAAGCAAGTTTGCAGCGCGCCTCTACTTCTTCGTAGATTATATGCATCTGCTGCGATGGTTGTTCGGGGCATTATCCTTGTCTACTCCAGCGACAGAAGCTGAAAACACCACATGAGCGATGATGGAATGCAGCCAACAACATCGGAAGACGGTTGTTGAGCGATGCCGGTATGGAGACAGTCATTGCATGCCAACGAAAGCAGTGCAAGAAGCAACGGTTCCGGCCAAGAAGAAGGCAGTACATGCCACGAACCATGAATGATGAAGATCTCGAGTCAAGCCCCTCTATCATGCAAAACCCTCGTCAGCGAACGCTGCTGCCTCAGCCAGTTGACAATATCATGACTCCAGACCGGTCCCTCGCTCAATTCGTTTTGCATGATCGAGTCTCCTCGCCCTAGTTTCTTCGTCTCCGGTTTCCCTTTTACAGATTGTCCCATCAGGATGGACCCCACGGAATGCTCGATTTGGATCTTTTACGTCACAGGCAACAGCACCGACTGCTCCCATCGAGCAAGTACCGGTATCCTCATTGCAAGCAATGCTTTTTCGGGATGTTCAGTTGTTGGTAGTTAAAGAAGGGAAACAGGAGGCGTGCGTGAAACGAAGTCGCTGGCATGGCCCATGCGAGAAGACAACAAGCGTTGACCGAGGAGAACAAACTGGCTACTAGCTAGATAGATGACGGGCCCAGCTAGCTGCCCAGAGCTGGGAACCAGCACGGCATTAAAACCGGATAGAGTAGAGAATGCCCAAATAGCATGTACAATGATACACCGTGCTAGTACCGGTACCCGTACTCGTACATGCACCTGCGATGCCGCGATGCGACCAATGCTGCTCAGCCTCGCGTCTGCATGGCACCGTTTTATGACATAACCCCCTCGGGTGCTTTTTTCCACGCCGGCAATCTGGGACTGGGTTTTGTAGGACCAAATCAGTCGGGGCCACGGCAGTGGTGTGGTCGAACTTACTACTAGTACTAGCTAGTAGTCTGTTGGCTACAAATGTATGACTTGTTGATCGAGCAAACAACAACGGTGGCAATTTTGGGAAGCTATTACTGGTATCGAAGTAGAGTATGCATTCGGAGCCTTTGGATGCGACGAGACGCCTCGTCATTTGATGAGTGTATCCATCAAGGTAACATGACTCACCAATCCAGACTACTTGACAATCAAGCTCCGAAAACCATGGCTGCGAAGGAACCGCCTGATTTGAAGGTCTTACATTCCGATCTGAAACAGTGTGATATCCTGCTGGGGCGAGGCGGCAACAACCACAAGTTTGCGGGGTAAGACGACCTCTTTTTCCCTTGCCGCTGCCAACTTTCGTTCTTAGCTAGCTAGCTACTAGAGCAACTGTTGACGTTTGTTCTTGACGTTTTTACCTCCAGGAATCAATGGCTGCGGGCGATCGCCCACGAGTTGAAGGATAAGTACAAGAAACTTGGAAAGAAAGAGAAAACCGACCTAAGCAAGGAAGTCGTCAAACATGTCTGTGAAAAAGGAGGACGGTGGGTACTTCGCCTTTGTGCTTGTCTCGGTTGCCTGGCTATGCATATTACCTTATATTCGGTTTGCCGTCACTCAATGCGTGTGCGTTTGTACAGATTTTTGCAACGAGATCCGGAGAATGGCGACTGGACAGATATGAGCAATTCGGACGACGCGAGAGAAAAGGTGAGCTCGAGATGTTCATCATTAGTCACACGAAGTGTAGTCGAAGCTCACGATCTCCGGTTGCGCAAAAGGTTGCCCAATGCCTCCGAGACGCTGTTGCCGTTGCCAACAAGAAGGACAAGGAGAAGAAGAAACGTGTTGCTGAACCAACGGATGAAAACCCTGCCAAGAGGCCAAGCATAACCTTGGACATCAAAAGCCTCCCTCCCCTGCCCAGCCTAGTTAATTCACAAGATGAACCGAAGGCAGAGAAGACTGGGAAAGAATCTGCCGTTGGTCAGAAAGTGAAGCCCATCGACAAGGCGGACTCTGTCGCTGCTGCTTCGCTTTCTCCGAGCGATCGAAACGGCTTGATTGCATCCAATCGTTCCCGTTGTGGGTCGGAGCTGCGAGACTCAACCTGCGGCCCGCCAGGTTCGAAACCGATTCCTCGCAGGGCATCCACCGGTAGTAACATCGGGCTGCCAAGGCATCCCACGGGTATCGGTACTTTCATGAAAGTTCCGAACATCGCAACAAACACGCGACCCGCTGTTCCGAGCCTTGACGGAAGCGGTTCGTCCGTCCATTCTCTGCCTCCCCCAGGGACAGGACCGTGCTTCTGCCGTGGGGTTCCTCTCAGCCCCGGTACCATCATCGTTGCGTGTGACCCTAACACAGGGAACAACACGTTCTGGGTACCAGAGATGCCTCTGGTGTTAAGACCTATGTCTCACTTGCCGCCCAATGTTGCCTCCACCCTTCCTGATCTTCCTCTTGTTCAGGGACGAAGTGGCCGTCCCTTTTTATTCCAGGCCCCACCCGCGGCACAGCCGGCGGTGGCTCGGGCACGGAAGCGTTCGGGCCAGCAGTCGAAACAAAACAGACAAGCGCATGACCTAGATCCGATTTTGTTGGAAGATCCCAGAGCTAATCCTTTTCATAGTGAATTCGATGGCTTTGCGGCAAGCTCGACAGAAGAAGACTCAACAAGGACCAACCAACGAGCCGCAGACTCTCTCCTCCCGGATCCAGACAGAGTATTGGGTACTGGCGGTATTAATAGTCGAGAAAACTTACAAAGTGACGCTCCTTCTGGCGAATCAACTTTTGAAAACAACGGAGGTGCGGAGCCATTTTTTGATTGGAACCATTCCAACTCTGGACAGCGCGTTGATGATGCCACGTCTTCTGTTGAAGGCGATGCAATGATGGAAGATCCTCTATCGGATGATTCGGATACGGGCAGTCCGTTAGTGATGTTGTGACAACGTATGGCATACTCACACAAATCAGAAGACTCTGAATGGCTGCAGATTTCTTTACCATGCGTGTATATGGATTCTTACTATTAATTAATTAATTAACAAGAAGCTATGCATAACTAACTCTGCCGAACAAACACCAGTGCCGGTAGTAGGTTAGTTGAAATAGTGCAGTTGTTTACCCGCAAACCGCGCCTATGGTACATCGAAGGGTGGGTGTGATGTCCGAGGAGTAGTTCACAAGGTACCGTGGTAGAGTCGAGTTGTCAACCGAAAGAAACTCCTTCTAAAGGAGCCTTGCAAAACTATGTTGAAGAAGAAGAGGAGCTGGCAACGAAGCTGTCAGTTGTAAGCGAGACAGCCCGAAAGGAAGGAGGGGAATGGTTCAATCATTGTTGATTCGATTTCCAATGATTGAATTGGCTGTGCTTTCCAAGCCTTTTCCGTTCGTGACAGCTTCGCTGTTCTGGCCGCTGCCCTCCATCTCTGTGGTTGTCAGGAGAAGCAGAGCTACAGTACTGTACTGGTACCACATCCATCTGTGTTCCTCCAGACTGTATCAATAGGGCGCGAAATGGCCATTCATGCATTCGTGACATCTAAGCCTCTCATATTGCTGGCTTTAGAATCAAGTTGGGGTCTATCGTAATCTTCTATTATTAGATAAGTTAGTTATTATGACTGGCTGGTACTTGACATCACTAATGGAACAAACAGGAAAGCTTTAGTTTAGCAAAACATGCGGACACTGTATCTGAAAATGTTGACTCGACTCAGATGCTGTTTTTGAGCGGGGCAAGAACTGCACAACCGTCACTGAGCTCTCGGCCCTCCTTACAATTCTCACTTTCGTGAAGCAAGAGCAGCAGCAACAACAGCACTAGCTAGCTAGAGTTTGGTACTTTCTTTCGTTGACAAGGTCCTCTTCTTTGCCGCCGTGGGTTGCGCTGTACAATACATGGGTACTGGTACATGTAGACTACTAGGACCGGCACAAGTACCGGTACCGGTACGGTAAAGGTGCCGCCGAAAGGTTTGCCAGTCTTCGTGCGATCCTCATAAACAGCTCTGCCATTTTATAGCACGAATGTCAGGATCTGAGACTGTGATGACGTACTAGGACTGGTACCGTTACCGGAACCTGGTACAGTGTACGGTACCGTACCTTGGTACCGGTAACACACGTTTTTGGAAGGCAAAAGGATCCACACCTGGGTCTACCCTCCCGGGTCCGAGTTTGAAAATTCTCCAGGGCTTAAACCAAGGGATAGCTGCTTACGGGTAGAAAGCCAGGTCCACGATGGTCGCCAAGAATAGCAGGCTAGCTATAGCTAAAGTGGCCTCTTCGCCAACGGGAGTATTAGTACAGTGGATTCTTCGTAATACCTGTCCAGGAGGCAGCAGTGGGATAAATTGCTTGCTTCCCTGGCCCATTCATTTCCCAGCCACCAAGCCACAACCAAGAAAACGTATCATTTCAGCCAACCTTCGGCCACAAGTGAAAACATTCGATCATCAAGAGTTCCTCCATGGCGAATGTGAAGTGATCTGACCAGGAGCAAGCAATCAGCCGGTGGCAGCGTGAAGGGCCTCAGATGCGTTGAGCGGTCTGGCTACTTCCTTCTTCAAGTCGCGGGAGCAATGACCATGACGGTTCCGTGGTCAGCGAAGGCGGGCACTGTGGTAATTACGGAAGTATCAGCAGCAGTGGCTGCAGCGAAGCAAGCAAGATAGCCAAGATCGCCCCAATGATCATCGTGAACGGGGAAGCCAGCGGCACCGCAGTATCCCGGCGGTGGGTAGTGATGGGCAATCGCAGCTTTCGCTTCTTCCCGTATGGCCAGGACGAATCAAGACAAGCAGCACCAGTGTTTCGCTCGCTTCTTTGGCTGACCCTCTTGCCGGTCTCCACCGCCAGAGCTAGATCGCGGCCTGGAGCCCAGATGTGTAGGTTCTCGCTGGGCGACCTGCAAGCCTGATCGTCGGCAACTTTTACCTGGTACCCGATCGCCTTCTCTAGCCTACTTTTCGGGGCAGCCAAGCGCCGAGGCGTACAGTCGTAGCCTGCCAGAAGACGAGATGACGACTGCCAGAGGTTGAGACGCCCCCGTAATTTTAAAAAGCAGAAAAACTTATGGACGAAGCGGCTTCGTCTATGTCCGTTCTTCGTATCTGTGACTCGCTGTCATTTCGACTTCGTAAGACGTTCCATTTAGCCATATTTGTGGGATCGCCCTATTTTTTGTAGGACCACCATCCGGGCCTGGACGCTTACCCGTAGACACCATCTAGAGGGTACGAGGGTACTGTACCCCCCTGGACATTGTAAGGTCCCCCCTTTCGGCTTCGAAGGCATCAGATTCTACTCGAGTATGTACGTGTGTACTTGGCCTTCGCCGAGCCGTTGGTCGTGTTCTTCCGGTCATTGCCGCATTATTGCACCTCATGCCTAATACAGGCAACAGTATCTAGCTGAGTCGGGAGGCGAAACGTGCGCTTGTAGGAAGTTAGGTGCTCGCACCGCACAGCGTTGCTTGGGGTCGGATGTGGTCAGCATGGCTTTCCTTTTTCCTTTTTGGATAGTGATGGATTTGAGCACCGACCAGCAACCTTCAACAAAACTCAACAGTAACACAAACCCCAAGGACAACCTTACACAAACTATGAGGACAATCTTACATACCACGATGGCTCAAAGGAAATCCAAATCTTCCGGTGGTGCTTTCAAATCCTCTCCCACCACCAAGAGAGCACCCAAGGTCCTCACAAACAAGAAGAAAAAGAATAACAAAGCAGACAGGAGCGGCGCAGAGTACAAAGGATCTCCTGTCCGCCATATGGATTTGCAGCCGTGGGACGTTTTGCTAGGCCGTGGCGGCTATATATATATGGCAAAAGGGAACGCCAAGCTGAAAGAAGTCGTGGCGGAGAATCAACACCAATTCAATCTCCTTGATGACCGAGGAAGCAAAAAGGGGAAGACCAATCTCTCGGCGCAGATAGTTGTGTACATGGTGCGCCGGGGGGCGAGGTAAGGCGCAATGCCCATGATACATCAACGCACTCGCTCCATTCCCTGACCTCTGCCTCTTTGCTTCTTCTTGCCCGCCTTAGGTTCCTCCGGCGAGGTAAACGCGGCGAGTGGGAGGACGTTACAGCGCACCCCACCCTTGCAAGATCCAAGATCTCCACGCTGTTTCGCGCAGGCAAAAGCAAGAAAGCAGAAAGCAAGAAAGCAGACGCACCCGGCTGCTCAGGCGCACCCGGAAGCACTCGCTCTGATCCCAGCAGGGACAAGCCCGCCGCTTGCCGCAAGGAAGACATGGATCCAGACAAAGAGGAGCCACCCAAAAGTCCGCCAAGCCCAACTCAAAGCGTGAGGGCTTCTACGCCCCCAACCCCCACGGCGCGAGCTTTTTGGTACGGCCCTTTGAGCCCACGCACCGTGATTGTCCCCGGTTACCCACCCATAGGTATGCCAGTACCAATGCTTGTACCAATGGCCCCACCGATGCTTGCGCCAGCTCAAAACCGCCCGCCCTGGTCGGAGATCAACGTCGCCGTAGCTGGCGGTACAGTGCTAGCGCCGCGTTGTGGCCCTTATTACCTTCAGATGCGATCACCCCAGGGCTCTGTGGACTTAACCCAAGCGACGGGCGAGTGCAATCAGACGGCAACTGGCGCGAAGCCACGGCACTTTGCGAGGAAGACCGACGTATGTGATCGTCTTGGCTTGGACTTAGACGCCCGAAAAGAGATGACAGGCGATCCTCCCGAGGATCCTTCCGAGGATCCTTCCGAGGAGGGATGTGATCGGCTCGTCCTGGATGCAGATGCCTGGGACAAATTACTGGAAAATCCCGACGTTGCCTCTCGTCTTGAAAGGCTCAAGCCAGAGACAGAGAGCCCCGTCGAAAAGCCTGACGATGATGAGGCCTTGAAGGAAGATTCGGTAACTGTTGATGTTCAGCATCTCTTCGACGATCTTGAGCTCTTCGCTGATTTGGAAGGTCTTGAGCTCTTCGTTGATTTGGAAGAAGCAGCAATGGACATCGATAGTGATGATGACAAATCCATTTGTTAGAAGGTTAGAAGTGTCGGCGGATGCTGAAGAGTGAAATGTAAGATTCTTTTCCATGTTTTAAAGGCGTAAGAACTTGCCGCGCCCCTTAAGTCAAAACTCACCCTTTTCCTTCTGAACTTACCGAACCTATTGATGCCGCTTGTCTCTTGTCTCGTGCCTTCGACCGACAGGCTGTGGACTCTTGAACGGAGCTGATGAGCTTAGAATGAGGGCGGCAAAAGTGAGAGATAGGATCGGCAATGGAGCCGCAGGAGGCGGCAATCCTCATGTGCACGGGACGCTCCGTGAATATGTATATCTGGTGTATCGAGAGTTGGTAACGAAGACCCGCTCTCTTTGTGCAGTGTGTTGTGTTGGATTCATGTTAGGTTTATTCGCCGCACCAAGAGATGGTTGTTTTGCTGCGGCGTCCGTCGATGTCAGCTTGTGCCATTGGCGTCTGTTCCCGACATGAAATAAAACGCTGTTTCTATGATAGTTGTTGTATGATTTTGTCAATCGTACTATACTGTAATACAGACAAAGTGCTGTAATGGAGTCATCAGAGCGCGCCCAGTCCTGCATCAACCAAACCCGCAAGTTCTCATCCTCAGCGCTAGCTATAGCGTCACCCTCTGCAAAGCCGTGTGATAGCCACATGCCACTGTTGTTGCGTTTGGAGGACGAATCCAGCCGACAAGGACCAGCATCCACAAGGATCTTCTTCTTCGCAGGAACGATGAATTCGTCGGTCAAGTTGGTTCCCAAGTTGTTGTGACGGTTGGGAATGAAGATGGCGTTCTCTCCGAACTGGCCGTAAATGTTCGGACCAACCCTTCTGTGTAGGTGCACTTTCCAAGGACCTCCTCCGAACCAATCGGCGGCAATGACACCAATGGCATGGGCTGTCCAGGCCAGTTTCATGTCCTCCTCGGTGTCCGCACCAACAAATTCCCAATCCAACTTTTCTTGCACCGGTCATCAATATCCACGAAACTTCGTCTGAACACTTTCATCAACAAAGGAGAGCTCGGCTTTTCTTTACTGCCATTGCTGCTGCCAATCCATGACAGCTCCACCCTGGACTCGCGTGACGCCGCATACAAGCTACAAAATAACAGGAATTGGCCCAGACGACTAACTCAGAAGGAATGACGAGAACGATTTGGTTTCTTTGGCTTTGTGCGTCATTGGCAAACAGGGAAAAATGACACGGTCTAACAAGCTTTGGAAATTCTCGCGCTGCACGTGTTGAGATTTCTTTGCTGGCTGTGCACTCCCGGCCAAGATGATGCCTCCTTGGCAACACTGTGTGTTTGACAACAAAAATGAAGGAATGAAAACAGGTACGAGATGATGTCTTGCTGGATTGATATTGTTACGCTTGTTCGAGAGCCAAAAACCCACGAACCACTTTTTTCAGTGTACCAGATAAAATTTTAATATTTTTTAAAAACCCCCTTCCTGTTGGTACGTACCGGTACCCTCCCACCCTTCGCTTGAAAACCTGAAAGAGAGGCCCAAGCTTGCCTCTTATTGGCTATGATATCATAGATGACACAAAGATGAGCGCACCAGACGCCACAAACGATCACCAAGATGATGATTGCCAAGCAGCTGCCGACGAAGAACACGGAGATCTGCTTGGATGGTGGGAAGTGACACGAAAAGCCGAAACTTGTGGGTATCTGGACGCATATTCCAGTAAAGGATACGCCAGGAAGAGCTCCTCTCGCACAGTCTCCTTTGATTGGGTGTTCCAGCCATCTGCAGAATCGGTTGCCACTTGTTCGCCAAAGTTCAATTGGTTGGACATGGACTGGAATGTACGCTTCCAGAAATCACCCTTTGATAGCGGGATACCACACCCTCCTGCATGGTCGCTATTCTTGGATTTAAATCCGCCCTACACAAAGGTGCACCGTGTCAAGGGAACTATATTTCTCAAGCACGACACTGGAAACATACAACTGTGGAAGTTTGAGGAGGATTTTGAGCCCGCATTCGAACACCAAGAGGTCTGTACTTGGAGCCGCCTTCGGTTGGATCTTCACGACTACGTCCAGGAGATGCAAGGGAAAGATATCATTCTCAAGGTAAAACTGACAGCTTGGGGGCTAGGGAGAGATCTTTCACTCCAACCCATGACAATTAGTCACGAGATCCTTCCTTTCACCCTCAAAGTCGGCACGAAGACTTGCCAGAGGAGGTTCGGTTGGGACATTCGCTGTCACCTGCACTCTTTATCAGAGGACCAAGTATCATTCTGGAAGGGTCTTCAAGCTGACCCCAAGGGGTGCCGCAAACTCAGGTTTGGCCCTCGAGATCTGGTAAATGAGATCAGGAATGACCATATCGCCAGTATTACTACCTGGAAGGCATGCAGCGAACTCAAACGCTTTGTCGTGCATGCTATCCACGTTGCCACTTGTGGCGTTGCTGCGATTCCATACAATCTCATCTTCTTTGACTTCGATATGATGGATGGCAGCAACAATGACGATGACCCAAGGAAGGAGCCTTGGTCTCTCGAATATTGTTCTCCAGACAAGCACGCTATCATCCATCGCTTGCTGGATTGGATTGTCGAAAAGCCCCTGAAGGCCGCATTTCTGAGGATCAATGGACACTGCAATGAAAAGATCTTTTCTACCATCCTGGAAAAGGAGTCGGAGATGGCGGAATTGAAGGCAGCAAAGGACACCGTTCAATGCGTAGTCTGTGGCAAGTCGGGAACACGCGAGAAGCTCTCGACCTGCTCCGTGTGCTGCTGTCCCATGTATTGCAGCCGTTCCTGTCAACGATCCCACTGGAAACAAGGGCACAAGAAGGAGTGCGCCAACTTGAAAAGAGAGAAGAAAATGGAAGATAAGGCAATGAGAGTCACCGAAAGGAAGCTGGAGGAACGGAGAGCGTATGACCTCGTGGACGATCTTATGGATTTGAAATTCTAGTTGCCTGGTTGACGGGTGATCGGTGGAGCCGGGTTACGTGTTACATTATTGTAATGTACCATTGAGATTACATGTATGTTTTGTTGTGGTCTACGTTTCTCATCGACAGCACGAAGGCTCACAGAGCCACCTTGCTGGCGGGGAATTTGTTTGCGTTGTCCACCACAGCCACGTGCCATGTTGACGAGTGACCTTTGTGACGATCTCGGTTGCCCAGCTGTTGCCCCCTACAGTATACTGTCAACTCTGTCTTCATGAAAATCGGCTCCCTGTTGGCTCAACCTACTATTCCAGTAGCAAGCCTCGTACCGGTACCGGTATAAATGCTCCACGCTTCCGAGCAAAACTCCATCGTGGGCAGTTGCACCGGCAGCTGTCAAGAAGGTGAGGAAGCGGATGGAAATCTCCCGATCTAATTCCTCGTTGTACAAAAGTCGGTTTCCCGATCCAGGCCGGCTTAAGATCCATAGACGGCCAGTGTGGTGGGGCCTTTCTTCCCTTCCTCCCACCACCGAGGCCACCTGATACACGGCTACCTAGCCCAACTTAAAAAAGAGAGTTGTCCGTACTGACGGCGTACAGTATTTGGCCCGAGTTAGCCCACGGGCGGGTGTCTGTAGCTAAATGTTGCCACCCCACCCAACAGCTGAACCCGCTGCCTTCGGTGCCTCGTGCTACATCGTCCCAAGAAACGTCTGTTCAGCTGTAGTTTTGTACCCGCTTCCTTGGGCCCTCAACGCGGCGTCGATCATGGCACTTTGGGCGTTGCCCACGCTAGCGGCTTGCCTTTTTTCTTCTGCTGTGGGCGCCATGGTCCTGCTCTTGTGTTTGAAATATGGCTGCAGTACCCTGCATCGCTTCGTTTTTGAAGGTGGTATGGTTGCCATTCAAGTGTCCAACGTAGTATTCTTCCATGGAATATTTCTCGTTGTGTCTATGTTTGGGGCACCCGTCTTTTCGACTATTCCGATGAACATTCCATTTGACGATCGGATCACTTACAGAAGACGTCAAAGAACAACACAATAAAGTCCGCCGAGAGGAGTTAGTTGTTGTGGGGTTTGGAGTCATGGTGGAGATCAACACACCAGGGAGCTACCGGTACAGGGCGCAAATCGACCTGCTACGGGAAGCCAAGCCAACCGCTGCGGGTATTGAAAGCAGCAAACCCAAAGAAGCCCTTCGAAGAGACACGGCCACTACAACCGGTACTCTATAGAGTGGAAATTGTATTCAGTGTAATGTTGCTTCGTGGGGATCTGGCGGATTGCTCGAGACCTCAAGGAACAGAGCCAGTGAAGAATCGAATCTACCGTATCAAAGATTAAACGGTACCTGCGACCAGTACTGGTACCCTATCGTAACAAGTTGCTACCAACCATAAGACCACTGCAAAGGCCCACATGAGAATGGGAGGTTTCAGCCTCTTTTTTGGAGTTTCCACCTTCCTTCGAAGGTCATCTGGGGGTGTCGCCGTCGGTCTTTGATGAAAAGCTGTCAGATCTGATGATTCAACGTGCAACCAGATCCGAGTTGCAACCGGCAATCCATACGGTACCTGATTGGCCATGAGGTTTGCTTCCTGACCTTCTTGATCGCATAATAACGCTACAACAACTCTAACCGCCGAACACTGGTTTCAACGTATCGACGTATCATCCTCACTGCAAGTGCTGGTGGTCGGATCTCGGATCGAGGGAGCCCAATGGTATGGTCGGATCACTTGCGAACATCAGCACCGGTACAGGCGCAATTGCGAAGTCTCATCGTCCGCCTATTCCTGGATGATGCCAGTTCGAGCGTGTGCCAATATGTTGCGTGTACCGCATGTTGCATGTTGCGTGATGTGTTGTATGAGATGCTTGTAATAGTATTGTTCTCATTCTCAAGATACGGCGGGGATCAGTGGTGGTACCGGTAATAGACTTCTCAGTATCAACATGCGATGCGTCGGATTGTGCCAAAAAGTACCAGTGCAACGTCTACTCTAGTAGAGTTCTCTTTCGTTGATGCGAGCTTGAAGGAAATGGCCATCATAAAGCCCAATGCGAAGTTCCGCAAAGCAAGAAATAATGCCCGTAATTGTTACTCGGAGTACCTTTTAAGTGTCAGCTGAGTGTCTATGTTATTAAATAGTAAACCTCACCCAGAATGTTCCTACTGTACCGATACACTAAATAAATGTGGGCGATAATCAGGCTTTTCAGGCTCAAAAAGGTCATTAAGAAACAAGAAAGTCTCAGTTTATTAATACAGTACCATCAAATCTTGGTTTCAGTCCATCACTTTTTGGTTCGGATTGCTCCATCCACCCTCAATTGGCTATCAAATTTCTTCTCACAAATCTTGAGCTCTAGAACCCAACACTCCCACAGAACAAAAACAAACCACGTCTTTCCCTTCAAGCAAGCAAGCAATCAAACAAACAACAACCATGGACTCTTGTGCTTTCTTTGGAACCGTTTCAGAGGTGTATGACAGTTGGGAACGAGTCAAGCGCATTCCAGACTATGAGGAAACTGTGGGGATTGCCCTATTCGACCGGTACGTCACGTCGTCGATATCTCTGCCATTCAGCTCTTATTCACGCATCCTGTGCTTATGTTTTCTGCTCTGCTCTACCTCTTGGCATGTTAGCATGTTCGAAGTTGCACCTGATCAATGGGGCAATGTCTTCAACTGGACCAGGGACGACTTCCAGAACAAAGACGAAAAGTTTCTCGGTTTTGCAAATAAATTTGTCCGGATGCTGGACCTTGCAGTTCACATGCTTGGGCCAGATCTTGAAATTGTGGAAGAACAGATGCATGACATTGGGGTTTCTCACAGAAACTATGGAGTCCTTCCAATCCATTTGCAACTGATGGGTGAATCTTTGGCGCACACCCTCCAAGGGCTGCTAGGAAGCTCCTTCACCCCAGCCACAAAACAAGCCTGGAAAGATATCTTTGGGTTCTGGTCTACTTCCATGATCCAAGGTGCGATTGAAGCATAAACATCTGGCAGGCAGTCCGATGGCAGACTGTGACATCTGCTCCCAATCCACGCTTCACGCTTCCGTGCTTGGTCTGACGTACTACTACTTACGAAATATTGCATAATGCATACTTAGCTACCTCCATATATCCTCCCATCTGGTCTTTATATCGGTACAAGCATGCAACAGCATAAAAACGTTGCCACGGTTTGCGGGAGCGCAGATCACTGAAGACGGTAAAAAGACAACAACCGTAGCTCGGGAACAACTGAAGCTCGGGAACAACTGAAGCTCGGGAACAACTAACTGAAGCTCCTGCTTCGAGCCAACGAGACACGAAGAAGTGCCGAGCTGTGATGTGACCCTCGGGGCCCTTGCGCCCCTGCTCGATGGCGTCAGACCACTGAATGCTCGTACCGGTACGTAACAAACTAATAGTGCTAAATACCATTTTTATCTGCGTTCTTGCTCAATTGCAGTACACTACAACTGAATAACCGCAAGCCAGTTCTATCTTGCTATTAGCAAAAGCGAATGCTCCTATCGGCGTACCGGCACCCACGAAGCCGTAAGACAGATCCCGGGGATGTAAAGCAAGCAAACGGGGATCGAGGAAGCGCCCGAATACAGCAAGGCCGACACCGCCCTCCATCCAGCCCCCTTCACGTGCCGGAAGAAAAGGTCCGCACTGCAGGCCCTACCCCCAAAGCCAATCGCCGCCAAGTTTTGGGTGTATTGTTCCATCGGGAAGCCAAGGCTGTCCACTTCCGTGATGTGTCGAGCGGCGAGCATCAATTGTATTCCATGTCAGAAACGACGCCGTGGCGGGGACAACAAAAGGCAGCGGTTTGACCGCGAGCGGCAATCTCTTTCCCATGGTTGCATAGGCAACAGATCCCAGCAGAGTTCCTGCGCCGTAGTGCTTCAGACCTTCCAAGAGCACAACCGCGGAGAGGAATACACTCGCCATGGCTCTGTTGAGTGCGTGTTGTCTGTCGATATATAGTGGTTTGTTTTCTTGATGGGCGAGCAGTCTTGACAGTGGCGTGTCGTGGGGCGGCTGCTGAGGTTACTAGTAGTTTTAGTCGTCGATCTGAATGCTTCGGGCGCAAAAAATTCTGTCTTGGTCGAACCTGTTGCCTCAAAATGTTCCACCGCACTGGGTGAGAACCGTTCATCTCGCCTTCAATTGTTGGTTGTACTGACTAGTTAGGCGAGTAGCTGGCTCAGGACACCCTGAAACTCAAGCAAGGACCGAGCACGATTTGTTGACCAATTGGGGTTGGTTCGTTCAGCTGCGGCAGCTCCGGTCAAACCGAGAGGGCGCGTGGTTTTGGCTTGTGCTTTGAGGTTGACAGGGTCTTGACGTCTGGTTACATCGCACCTGGTATGGTATCTAGAATGCGCGAATGGTTTCAAGTTTCAAGAAAATTAATGAAAGAATGGTTTCAAGATTCAATTCTTCGATGACCGCACCACCTTCTGTCTTCTTTGCTTTCGGAAAGCCCCTTTTAAACAAACTCAGAAACCTTCTTCAAGCTTAACCCTGACTGATTTGATTAGCATGTCTTCCGGCGTTTGAACTTTGAAGTTGCACCGTCGAACTTCAACGTGGTCTCAATTGTTCCGACTTGGCGGCTGGTGGCATCACCAGAAACCTTCCAAAAAGAAACCAAAGAGCTTTGAACAATCAAACCCCACTCTTTCTCGGCTTTCTTTCCCTCTGAGCCTCACAAAATCAAATCAAGCAGAGCAGTTCGTACATTGTACAGAAGAAACAGAATCGAATCAAAGTCAGCACTTGAAAGCAACATGGATTGTGGCTCCTACTTCCAAACTGTGTCCCAGGTATATGAAAGCTGGGAAATCATCAAACGCATTCCCAAATATGAGGAGATTGTTGGAATGGCCCTCTTTGACCGGTGAGAGAAAGAGAGAGTAGTAGAACGTAGAAACCAAATGTCAGGAGATGGAATCATTCTTACGCTTGCCTTTGATGCTTGTTGTTCTTTTCTAGGATGTTTCAAATTGCTCCAGAAGACTGGAGTCTCTTTCCTTGGACGAGGGAGGACTTCAAGCAAAAGAATCCAAAGTTTCTGGCGTTTGCAGCAAAGTTTGTTCGCATGGTAAGGAACTCAAACAGACCCAAAAATAGTTGTCCAAAAACTGGTGCAGTGGCCCTGCTGGTAGCTTTGGTTGAGTAGCTTACGATGTCTTTCCATTGGCTCTCTTGTTCTGACTCCTATTTCTTACAGCTCGACCTTGCAGTCCACATGGTGAGTACCGGAGAATGGATAATTCTTGAATGGCACCGCGACTGCAAAGGCCTCGCTAACGCTGATGTCTGCTTTTCGATACGCTTTGTTGCTCCGGCGATGTTTTGTCACTGTTCAGCTTGGTCCTGACATGGAAGTTGTAGAAGAGCAGATGTATGACCTGGGAAGATCCCACAAGAACTATGGTGTGCTTCCAAGGCACTTTGACCTCATGGGCCAATCCCTCCTGTACACTCTTCAGGGGCTCTTGGGCAGCAAGTTCACCCCCAATACACAGAAAGCATGGAAAAATGTTTATGGGTTCTGGTCTTCTACCATGATCCAAGGAGCAGTTGGTCTCTAACAACGGTGTGTGGGTGTACGGCACGACCTGTTCACAGCTGAAACACACACAGCATAATGGATGGATGTACGACTGTACTATGATATGTTGTATGGCATAATCACCGCCACGGAATTAACATGCTCCCTTGCACCCTTTGACTGGAAACTCTAATTTTAGAACAATCTTTTCACAAATTCAACTCTACTGCTATACACTCTCTTGCTTGGACAAACTCGTTCAACACCGTCCCAAATGTTTCCACAGGCTGAGCACCAGAAAACAAAGACTTTCCATTGAAGGCACGGGTTGGGGCTTCAGAAATACCACGGCGAGATGCGTCACGGGCTTCCTTGCGGACAGGGATCTTCATATCTCAAGCTTCTTGGAGTCTTTGGACAGAGCCTTGGCCATCGGCTCACTGTCTACTGGGGCACGGCTTGATGCCATGCTGGTCAGGCAGCTGATTCATGAAAGGCTGTGGGTAGGGTTGGATCTGATTTCAATACTCCTTCTTCGGGAAAATTGGAACGCAACATGAAGGTTTCAATTTTCCATTCGATGATTCGATTCGATGGCAGGCTCATGTCAGAGGGGGAAGGAGGAAATAGGGGGAAGTCGGGAGGGAGCAAGGGGAGCAGACAAGACCAGTCACACTTTACAGTACTTATTTAATAGACTTAACCCTAAACTAAACGATTGCAAAGATCGCAAGTGCCAAACAAGTGCCAAGTGCCAAGAACCATCCCTCCTTGTCAGCGCTGAACTTGATCAGGATGAGACGCTGTTGGTCTTTGCAACTGCTAGTAGTCTTCCTCGTTATTGGTCTTTTGCATAATTGCAGCGCTTTTCTCCAAGGACCATTGCATGCCGTTGTCCAAAACAGGCACCGTTTGGATGGCTTCAAGCCGAGTTTTGAGCATCCGCGAAATGCAGGATTTGGCAATGGAGTTGTTACTCCTTCTGTTTCCCATACGAGCAGAGGAGTGCTAGCTTTGTCGGCGTCAGCGATAATGCACCAGATTGGTCGGACCGCCATTGGAACAGCAATTGCCCTGAAGATAGCAAAGAGCGGGTACAAGAAAGGATCACTAAATCGATCTGGATCGATTGCCGCTTTTGCCGTCGCCGTAAGCACTGAAGGTTTTTTGTTTGTTGGACCAATATTAAAAACAAGCAAGAACTAACCATGCATCTACCATGTTTCGCCTGGTGCATCAGGCCGCTGCCTTTAGCTGTTCATTTCGATGTGGCGCGACGCTGATATGTTTCTATGCTACTGGCAGCAAGCTCACGAAGGTTGGAGCTTCCACAAAGATGAAGTTAGAGGACGACTATGCTGCTGAGGGAGACCGTGGCGCTAAGCAAGTGTTGGCTTGTAGCCTATTCGCTGTGCTTTGTGGCATATTGAGGCGGATCTTTGTTGGGGTGGACTCTCCGCTAAGCATGGCGAACTTTGGATATCAAGGCAACCGTTTGACACTCGCTTATGTCGCCTTTTTCGCCTGCTGCGCTGGAGATACCTGGGCCAGTGAACTTGGAGTATTGGCCAAACAACCCCCACGACTTGTAACGATGCCGTGGCGCACAGTTGTACCAGGAACCAATGGCGGGGTTTCCTTGGCCGGCACTCTGGCGAGCGCCACTGGAGGGGCAGCAATGGGGCTCTGCCACGGATTATTGCTTCCGCTAGCTCCTGGTCAGTGGATTCGGGACACATACATGCTGACGGTTGTCGGGCTTGCGTCTGGGTTGTTTGGGTCTCTACTTGACAGCCTGTTGGGAGCAACCCTGCAAGCTACATACTACGATACCAAGAGACGCATAGTCGTCAAGAAAAAGAACTCTCCGAACACGGAGAATTGCGGTGGATGGGCCTTCTTTTCCAATGAGGCTGTCAATGTTGTCTCCACCATTGCAACCGCGGTCCTGGCCGCTCTTTGGACTCCCTTTATCCTCCAATCAATCAGCTAGCACCAAAGTAATTGTCAACTTGCACTCGACTCGGCATGCAACGACTTCCCTAGCCCGGTGTCTAATGCAATCTTCGGCCAAGAAGGCACTCCGAGTGTCTTGTGGCAAAGCAGAGCATGCGCCTGAAGAAGCCGCCGGAACAGCGCAGAGACGCAAAATGCACACACGAAAATGCCATACGGGCAAACATCAAGGAATGTTGTGTTCTACCCTACCGCCTACCGGTACCGGTATTTCGACTGGGTCAGCTATGACTGGAAACTTGCGTTCTGAAGGATTCGCTCGCCCTTCGTCGCGAATCTCTTCGTCGCGTGAGAGAGTCCAGGCTATCGTTCCTTAAGAGATACAACGTTGTTCAAGTAAGTGAGGAACCAAGATTGACTGACATAATGATGGCCCGGCAGAACAAGACGAAAAAGAATGGTTGCCATCTTTTGGGATGCATCGTATTGCCATCCAGGTGGTACCAGTACCACGAGATTCAAGGTCTTCTTTCGCTAATCTTAGCTCCACCGCAAAGCCACCGCAAGGAATGCTTCAACTAACCGCAGCTAGGGTTGCCGAGGAGGTGCTGCATTACGACCACATAATTCAATACATGCGTCCCCAAGAGCTACAGCAACGAAGCTTATGAGTGGGAGACCCGTTACTGAAAGTACGCACCCCACGAAGAAGTGTTCTTTGCTTGAAGGACGCTAATCTCTCCTCTTGGAGTACCAGGTACCCCCCGGTAGGCGACGCTGCGACAGAACTATTATAATGCTGCTACTGAACTTGAGCTGGTACTCGAGTATTAAATTTTGGAGTCTAATAGCTGGGGTAGTTCTAGCTAGAGTATGGTTATTACACTACAAGTTACGAGTACAGCGCATGAAAAGACCGGTTGTTGGGAGCTTTTCCGGATGTTCAATGACGTCCGAGCGTGCGAGCGTTCGACCCCTTCAAAGAAGGTACGGTTAGAACAGCTGTTATTAGAACACAAGTGCATGAAAGCGATCCGGAAAGCTGTTCCAAGTCTTCGCATTTGGCCCGAGTGTGGCCCTGGTCCAACGGTTTACCCAGTCCGGGTGTCCGGGTTGTCATGGCAGTCTTTGTCAGGTTCCGGTAGCAGCTCCTCTGGACTGTACGTGACATAGGCTTTGTACTCCAGCCAAAATTGGCATCCATGTACGATGTCAGCTACTACAATGTCATGTACAATAGCAACTCAGAGTATAATTAGTGGAGTAATTAGTTCCGCATGATCTGTTTGGCCATATAGGTAGTAGTCCTCTTCAAGGTACCTGTTGGCTCCTGCACGGCTCATCAGATTCAGTTGAATACTGATTACTGATGCCTCTTGGTTTCCGTGCTTGCAGATGCCTGCCACCAAAGAAACCGAGACTGTTCTTTCACTGCTCGGGGCTTTCTTTCTTGAACAAAGAGGGTTCTTATCCAGGAAGTTGATCACTTACTTTGTGGCACAAGGCGCAGGCAGTTTCCAACAGTCCTGGGTGGCTACCAAAGAACTCTGAAGATTGATGCCCTCACAAAATATAATTTGCAACTCGGTGGAACAATCTGAACACAGCGCATAATATATAAGCAAGCACCACCAATATCCATAGCACAAGCAAACTACTAGCTACAATCACCATGGACGACTCCTCCTCATCCTACTTCGACACAGTCTCTGAAGTCTTTGAGAGCTGGGACACTATCAAGCGCATTCCAGACTACGAGGAAGTTGTGGGCCTTGCTTTGTTCGATAAGATGTTTGAATCCGCTCCGGATGCTTGGGGAATCTTTCGTTGGAGAAAGGAGGACTTTGCAAAGAAAGATCCTCAATGTGTTGCTTTTGCAAAGAAATTTGTCAGAATGCTTGACCTTGCAGGTAAAACCAGCTCATCTCATCATCTCATCACATCCCAACCATAGATGAGTCAGCAGTCTAACTCACACCATTGTCTCTTCTGCGCTGTGTTCTCTGACCTCATAGTCCATATGCTTGGCCCTGAAATGGACATTGTGGAACAACAGATGTACGATCTAGGGAAGCAACATCAGAGGTATGGTGTCATGCCAAAGCACTTTTTCTCGATGGGGAAAGCCTTGGAAAGCACCCTGGCCAATATTCTTGGAAGAGACTTCACTTACAAGACCCGTGAGGCGTGGAAGGATGTGTTTCATTTCATGTCGACCTCCATGATCATGGGTGCTTCGGGATCCTGCGAAGCGTAGAGTCTCTGAGGGGCCATGGAGTGTTTGGAATGGAAGTTTACAAATCGGTATGACATTGCATGAATGAATAGATAACATCAAGTAAGGTGTATAGTACATATGGAAGGCATCTTCGTGCTCGTAGAGATCAAGCCAGTAAGCGGCAATGGCACGTTGTAGACACCCTCACTCAGAGGTTGAACCCTAGCAGAGAGACTTGGTCGAATGAAACTATCAGTGGTCAAAATTGCTGATTGTCACGGAATCATTTTGTCCTTCTGCCAAAGAGCTCCTTGCAGTCGTTGGAGATGTAAGTTGTCGTGATCAGAGGGAGTGGCAACTTGACTTGAGGTCCCAAAGACAGATGTTCTCAGTGGTTTGCGCGTTAGATTCAAAGTACCTTCTGAGGTACCGCCGCACCAGCTAGCTACAGAATCTGCAGCTTTTGGTTGTCCATATCAATGGTCATTGTGTGTCCATCCAAGAAGGCTAACCCCAGCACAATCAAATGTGCATTCTTGAACTTGGGCCAAGGTTTGTTCGCTAGAGGCGTCGTGACGGGCTTTTGAGCCTCCAATGATACTGTATGTCCCTCCTTTGTCAGGAAGCTGACATTCACCGTCCCCCACAATGACTTTTCACGGCTGGCTCTCGCCATGGCATAGCGCTCGTCAAAGAGTTCCTGACTGAGCACCATACCAGTGACTCCTGTATCAAAAATGACATAAATGGGGGTCCGATCGTTGGGTTTGAGTATGGAATTTCCATTGGCTTGGATGGCCAATGCTTTGGCTGTGTAATGAATTACCGGATCTCCATATTTGCGATTCAAATCACGCACCAATGGGATGTAGTCCGCTTGTGGAGAATTGTCGTCTCTTATGGGAGAACGGGTATACAAGGTCAACGATTTATTGTCTTGCAAGTTGATCTCCAAAGCTCGCACGTTGGTTTGTCCCAGAAAGGAGGGTCGGATCCAGTTGTCCGTGTCGCGGATCAACCCAAAGAATACTCCTCCAGAGCCATCCATTAGCGATTCACTCAGCACACCAAAGACCATCTCTGGAGGCCCCATCATGCTGCTGTCCGTGGTGGCATTGATAAAGGAAAATCGTGCCTTGCGCCACTCCACTTCTCCTTCATTGTTGTCGAATCGTTCCCAAGTTGATGCCAGCCCAGAGGGACGACTGTCTGCTTCCTTAAAGCAGCCGTAGGCTCTGCGATTGCAATAGTTGGGTACCACCAAGAAAGGACTCCCCGTATCAACAACAGCACCAAACTTCTCGCCTCCAATACTGTAGTAGACTACATACGCTGATAACTTTGGTATCCAAGCGAGCGGAACGGTCAACCGCTCTCCTTTGTCGCTTTCGCCCATGAGATCCAATTCTAGAGCATTGGCCTTTTCAGTACCGGTAGCAACCTGACCAGTCCCCAACAACAGCAATGGAGCTTGTAGCACGTGCCTCCTTGGTATTCCTTCTCCTCCCGAGATCATCATTGGTACTACATGTTGTAGTTGCCTGCGCGCAGCGTCATTGGAGGATGCATGGATGTGACGAATAACTGGGACATGCTGGAAAGCATCGATGCAACGCCAAGTTGCGCACGGCAGTGATAAAGCCCACAGGAGGACGACATTGCTAATCGAAGTTACCCTGCTCAAAGCAATTTCCATGGTGGTAAACAAGTGCAAGTGCTCTTCAAGCTAACTGGATGAGGATGGGTCGTCAAAGGCAGAGCGAAAGATCAATTGTTGCCACCAGAGATGACGTCAGACTTGTGATCGAAGAGTTGAGTCAAGCCAGTCGATCAGTTAGTTTGATGTGCACTTGAAGTACATGTATGTAAGTGTGAGGCAAGACGGGATTTTGGAGCTACAATAAAACTAGCTGGCGCTGGCTAGATCCATCCAAATGAAACGATTGATTGAATGAACTGATGTGACACTGTACTGATTGGGTTATTACTAGAAAACTAGAAAACTAGAAAACAGAAACGTCATCGACAGGCAGCAAGGTGATTTGTATGGCCTTGTCCAGAGCCAAGTACTGAACAGCCATGGCATTCAAAGCATCAGCAGTGACAGAATTATAGTCATCGATGTATGTTCTCGCCCAATCCAGTTCAAAAGGTTCTGCCTGTGATTCCTGCAGAACAGCGTTGAGCCAGTAGCTGTTTGATCGAAGGGATTCCTGGTACCTTGACTGGATCGGGAGGACAGCTTGAACCACTTCTTCCTCCGTGATGCTGCCTCCAGAGCTTGTGATGTCCTCTGTCATTGCCACCATCACATCAGCCAAAGGATTCATCTCTTCGGGAAGCCCTTCTGAATAAAGAAACATGTAGCCATAGTCAAAATCACTGGAAAAGTCTGCGAATGCCTGCGGGGCATATGCACTGCCAAGTTCCTCTCGAATCTTATCGTATGCCCGAGCATCTAGAATGGCAGCAAGGACCTGCAAATGGCGGAATTCTGTGACATTTGCTCCAAGTAAGGCAGGGATGCTCCAAGTCAACATCACGGCTGCATTGGGAATTGTTGACTCGTAGGGAATGACTTTTTCCTGAGGTGCAGATGGGCGATTGATGGCACGATCTTCAGCTGTAAATTGAGGGGGTGTATCTGAGCGCACTGGAAGAGCTCCAATGGTTTCCAGTAGCAGGCTGATTGCCTCTGTCTGATCCAGGTCGCCAACCAAACTGATCTCCAAATAGCTGTTTTCCAGCTGCGGTTCGAGCCATTCCCTGGCATGCGAGGCATCATATGCAAAAAAGTCCTCCTCTGTTGGCTCTGTGAATCGCTGGTCTCCACCCAGGAGCCATCCATACATCTCATGGTTGTAAGTGCCATATAGAGTGTTTTGAAGATAGTTGAGGCTAGCACCAGAGTCTGACTCCCACCAGCCCACTGCCTCATCACGGTACCCTGGGTCAACAAGATGCGCTGCCAATACCTGTAATTGCAGTTCCAGGTCATCTGGATTGGTTACGCCTCTCAAAACGAATGCCCCCTGTTGTACCTGAAATGACGCACCCCAAGTCCGTCCTGCCAAGACTCGGTCCAATTCCTCCCAGCTATGCTCACCTAGGCCACCCCAATTGATCATATATGCTGAAAATTCATCCAAATGGGTTGCATCGCGTGGCTGTCCAAGTGTTCCTGTGCCAAAGCGAGCGACAATTTCAATAACTCCATCATCAAATTCTGTTGTTTTCATGTTGACACGGACATTGTTGGAGAGTTTCAATTGTCGAATATCGAGGTCATCCACCAAGGTGTCAGATACAACAGTGCCAGGGGGGCCAAAATCAGTGTAGGCAAAAGAAACATTTTTAGGCTCAACTGGAGGATCCACTTCAGCTAGCTGGCTCTCAAGATATAGATCTTCCAATCTTTGAGCAGCTTCGGCTTCGTCCATGCTGATAGTGGATGAAGTGTAGTACAGATTTATGTCACCTGTGTTCCACCAGTATGAATTGTAGTGCTCAAGCAACGCATCTAGAGGTTGGTTTGGCAATGTGAACACTTACAATTGAGTCTTGTTGTTCACAGGCAACAGCAAAATCAAATTTATGTCAACACTCACCCGGAGTTATTTTGTCAAGCACCAAGGCCGCAATCCGCAAGTTCTCTTCGGGAGTGGACACAACATTGTTGCCGTTTATACTATCCCTCAAACCATCCGCCATATCATAGCTCTCCCTTGTATCCTTGGACAGAACACTCTGCTCGTAACTGTTTAGTATGTCTGATTTGACTGTGTCAACCTCGGATGGTAGAAAGCCATAAGTTGTTGCTCTTCTCAACTCTTGCTCTATAACTGCCACAGCCTCCTCCCAGAGTTCTTCTTTGGGTTGTACCCAAACATCCAAAAACTCTACCACATCATACCATCGGTCAACGTAGGCGCCCCCCCAAGCAATCGGTGATGAGGCATTGCTATATCGAAGCAGAGCGTTTGGGTGAGCAATTTGAATGGCACAGTGATGCATACAAGTTGGTTGGGCAGAAACGACTCACCTGCTCATGGCTTGCAACCTCGTTTGAAGGATGGTGTTGCAAACATTCGTCTTCATCCGTTTTTCGCGTCTCTCCATGGTGTCAAGCTCCTCCGCTCCATCCTCAGTACCAGATTTAAAGCTCTCAAGGTATAAATAATCGCCTTGCAACTCGTCTTCCGCAAAAACAGCAGTCCGTAGGCCAACCCCAACTGGTATTGTCCCATAGTCTGGTAGCGGATTCCTTTCACCTGCATAATCCATGGAACCAAAGTATTGGACAATTAGATCTTCCATGGCAGTTGTGTTCATGTCTCCAACCACAATGAAGGTAATGTATTGAGACGTGTAGAGTCTCTTGTAGAATTCCACAAACTGCTGTCTTGTAAACGCGTTGATGGATTCCTCCAACCCGATGGGAAACCGAATAGTAAGTAGGTTGTCCGGCAATGACCATGGAAAGTATCGGTCCCAGATCCTTTCCTCAACTGATGCTAGGTCCTGTTTCTCAGATAGGACGACTCCTCGTTCCGTGTTGATTTCATCCTCGAGCAGCAGCATGCCATCCGCATAGTCTCGCATCACCTTGAAACAAGTATCAATGGTCTTGTTGTCCAGCTGTGGCACTGTCAGTCTGTACACAACTTCCTGTGGTTAGGTAAAAACGTAAGAGAATGATTTGATGTTCAAGATTCGCAAACCATACATGGGGTGGGTATTCTTTGATCAGACTTACGTTATGCGTCGTGTACGCGTTGCTGTGGTATGATTGTGCATCGATGCCCAACTTCAGCAATTCCTCCAGCACGTTCAAACCCGGAAAACTCTTCAGAGACTGAAACGCTAGATGCTCCAGGAAGTGTGCCATTCCTTCTTCCCCTTCTCGCTCCTCCAAGGAGCCAGCATCCACATGAAGTCGCAGTTCAAGTCGCCCCGGAGGCTCACTGTTCTCTAGAGCCATGTAACGCAGTTTATTTGGAAGCTCTCCAACCATAACTCTTGTATCCAAGGGAATATCTGAAAGCGTATGAGGCCAGGCGGTGCGCTCGGTCGTGGTACTAGCACTAGCCACTGGGCTCGAGGTTGGAGCCGATGTGCCATCTTCCGCTGGTGGACCAGTACTATCGACGGGGTCTTCATCGGAATCTTCGTCGTCCTTGGAAGGTGGTGGCGGCATACTTTGTGTATCTCCATCCAAGAGGCGGACAATGTACTGATGGAAAAAATCAGCCTCGTCTTGATCAGTCTTCAACTGACTTTCTTTCTTGGTGGCATGTTTCTTTATGTCCTTCATAGCGGTCTTGGAAGGTGGAGCTTTCGAGGACGACTCCCCTTTGCGCAATCTTTGAGGACGCGGAATGGCTTGACACAATTCCAAGTTTGCTTCCAATAAGAAAAGGAGCAACATCATGACGGCATGCTTCGGCAGGAACACCATCTTGGAGCGATTATCTATCTGGCAAACCAGTTAGCCAGCTAGCATCCAGGAAATATCTTCTAGAGAATGAATGAAGGTTTGTTGTGCAGAGGATAGAGTATAAGTCAACCACTTACCACTTTGCTACCACCAACAAGCACCAAGGTGCGGCCGGGAACCCCATGTGGTGCCGATCATTGAATGCAGATCGCTAACATGTGGATGCATGACAATCATTCGTGGATGTTTTGGTACTTAGACGTGAGTGGGGGCGACCCGGCAGCCGCCTCAAAATGAAGATCTCGATTCTCGACCTCCACTGGTGAGACTTGTTAGACTATTTCGTCTCCTGGAGACGATTTGCTTTAGGGGTAATGGTACCGATGGGGGCAGAGGTTTGAATATACCGGCGCGCATTACTTAGAAGCCCTGTAGAAGTCTACGTATTCGACTATATGTATTGACGGGTACAGTGGCCGATGGCAAAGAATTCTGCAGTTTGATTGATCATCCATTTAACGACCGAACCATTGTTGTCACTGCTTTGTCGGGGGTTGCTGCTACAAATACTACATGGGGAAACAACGCATTCGCTGTGGGATTGAACAGAAATCGGGAAAGTGTGGCGAAGAACTTGGTGAAGAATGGAGTGACGCAAGGATGCTTATCATCGACGAAATTTCATTCGGGGGGAACTTGACTTAGTGAAGATAATCCACTACACCAAGAACTTGATGCAAGACGAATACCAACCATTTGGGGGACTTAACTTGGTTTCGCGGGGGACTACCTCAACTTGAACCAGTGGGACGCCCCCAATTTACAATCTTCAGCACACCATTCTGAATTTCATGATCTCTGAATTATTTATTGAGTTAGTGGAATGCACCGCTTCAAGACGATCCTGAATGGGGGCAAGCTGTTTAAGATTCCGTGAAGGGCGACCAACAGAAGAAGATATTGAGACCATCAATGACGCCTGGTGGTTGGCCCAACCCATGTTCCACCAGAAACATTCAAGTTGCTACTTATCTGAATCGGGATCGAGATGCCATTAACTCAGCTATCTTCAAAGAATTTTGCGGGAAGAACAAACTGCTGATGATTCCGTGCTGATGGATGAGTACTCATTTTCATGGAGATCTTCAAATGGCCAATCAAGCAGGGACACTGGTTCCTGTAAGAGCAATTCGGTTTTAAAGCACTTCTTTTCAACATTGGAGAAGACTCGTTAAAACCGGTTCGGACTCACGAAAAAGTGTTGATCCTGCTTTGAAGTTATATAAGGGGTGTCCTGTAATGTTTACAGAGAACACGAATGTTCCGAATGGAGAAGCCAATGGATCTCGGCTTTTTGTGAGAAAGTGAATGTGAGGATGGTTGCACCCCCATGGTTATTCAACTCGACAACGGCTGCAAGATTCGGGCTTTTTTCTCAGGTCAAGTCAAATCTATCCTTGTGGAACATGAAATGGAGACTATATGCCACGTACTTTTTATGTAACGGAGCAAGACACACTTTCAGTACCAGATGGTTTTATGACGGAGAAGTTGTACACACCAAGATAAGGGTAAGCAGTTCCCGATTATCAGCAATTCTGCGACAACTGGACACAAATTACAGGGATATTCTGCAGTGTGGTTATTTGTACATTCATGGCGATACTGTCAAAAACTGGGCTTACGTGGTGTTACAAGGGTGCGAACCATGAGTGGTTTTGTCTTATTGAAGAAGCTGGATTGGGATCCAAAGAACTTTGCCATGCCACAACGAATGAGAAGACATGCTTGCAAGATTTAAGGATACTATTGGGCTTTCTGTCCTAGGAGAAGATCAATACGATGAAATGTTCCAGCGAGAAGACGGGTTCTTTTATAAGTATAAACGGTAGGGTATAGGGTAAATTAATCTGTATATAAAAACTTTTATTCTACAACTACCTTTCTGAGATTCGCATTCACCTCGTACGTCATTCAATGTTCAGTCATTGAAAAAAGATCAAGCGTCCAATCAAATCACAGGCGACCCCGAAAATTAGGAGCCAACTTTTAAAATGTGAAGAACGCAAGGCGACTTTCATGTGCATGTACATGCGTTG
>CAICTM010000879.1:0-44177 GCA_903772945.1 Seminavis robusta
CGTTGGCACAAAGACAACTGCATCCACACAGAAAAGGGCTGCAGTCAAAATCCAGAGCAAGAACATCATTTCCACAGATATATTCTGGCAGTTTTCCAGACAACATTGTCCCTTCCACCAGCAAATAGTCCAAGCTTGTCAGGTTTTGGGGGAGAGTGCCAGTCATGAATGTGTTGTTCGACAGTGACAAATATATAAGATCTGGACTGAGCCCTTCAGGGAGAGAGCCAGACAGAAGAGAGTTTTCCAGAAATAGCATGGTCAATGGGGCATTCGCCAACTCAGATGGCAGTGTCCCAGTTAGGTTTGTGTTGCCAAGGGACAAACCTTCCATGTGAATATTTTGGCCAATTTCACTCGGAATTGATCCTGTGAGACTGTTTCCATCCATCCACAAGAGACTCAAGTCCGTTAAGAGGCCAACTTCAGTGGGAATAGTTCCAGTGAAGGCACAAGAAGAAAAACCAAGATAATCAGCAGAAGAGAGCTGACCAATCTCTGTGGGGATGGTGCCGGTGAAACTAGAGAAATAGAGATTCACATTGATGACATCAGTCAACAAGCCAATCTGGGAAGGTATCTCTCCTGAGAAGCCATTATACGGAAGTGACGGATAGGTGAGATTGCTCATCAATCCAATATCCGTAGGTATTGTTCCTGTGAGCTGATTCTGCCCCAACGCAAGAGTATGCCAGGAGAGATGCCAAATGGATTCTGGTATAGTCCCAGATAATGAGTTCGCAATGAACACTAGGAAATTCAAATTGGTGGCATCCCCCAGTTCTTCTGGTATGGTTCCTGTGAACATGTTTCCATCCATGGAGAATTTTTCCAGCTTTTGCAACAGCCCAAGCTCTGAGGGAACTGTGCCTTCCAGTTGAGCATTGGTGGCAAAAATTTGAGAGAGACTATCAGAAAGAAGGGCCAACTCTGTAGGGATTGTTCCAGATATCATTGTGACTTGCACGCCGAAGACTTCCAACTGCCTCAACCTCCCAATATGGGATGATATAGTGCCAGCTAGATCAGTATTCTGGAGAAGCAAAATGATTTTGAGGTTTGTTAACCAGAAGAGTTCCAGTGGCAACGTGCCTTGCAGAGCATTCGAATAGAGCAAGAGGTGTTGATAAGGGTTGTATTCCATGTGGACAGCTTGGTTGGAGCTGTTGAGCAAGTTGGGTGGGATGCCACATGGAGTGCAATCCTCCTTTCTGGTGCACTCTTGAGAGAACCAAAAACACTCATGAACTGATTGATTCAACCAGTTCTCATTGTTATACCAGTCATGCCCTCCTGTGGCATAAAAGAGAGTGGCTAGGGCGTACATTTGCCTGATCCTGCTGGTGTGGGTGTAGTTGCTTTCTTCCAAGTCTTCCAGTATCCACTCATAGGCAAGGGACTGGGGAGAGATGGGATCCTCCAGTGCTTCCAGAGTGTGATTGGACAAAGCTTCCAAAACAAGGAGCTCCACATCAGACAGATTTTGGGCATTTTCTGGAGGGAGTGGTGAGTAGGTGGGTGAGTCAGATACACTGCTGTTGGTTGTCCTCGTTGTTTCTACCAGAATTAACAAGCACAGCCACCACAATAACAAGGGCAGCAACACAGCTGCCATACATCAGTACAGGCAGCCATGGTGATTGCTTCTTCCTTTGTGCCCTCCTGTTGTCTTGCCCAGTAGGATCTAAATCTGCCACGGGAAAGTCTGCATTGTCAGATACTTGATTGGCCACGGGAAGGCCATCCTCAAGGGAAACTGGGGCTGGTTCTGGTGGTATCAATGCATCTAGGCCTTCTTCCATTTCTGTTTCTGTACCACCCGATCCTCCTGGAGCCACTGCATACGCTCCTGGATGTGATAGGTCTGGTCCTTCCTGGTTCTGGGTGGCTGATGATAAATCACCTGGTCTGCTCTCTCCCAGATTGCGGGCATCTCGTTGATTCATCCCTTGGTTTATCCCTTCACACACCAATCGATCCTTTTGGTACATTGCTGCTTCACCAACGATGAATTGATCCTTGAGCATCATTCGAGCTGCTGCATCATCCTTTTGGTGCGCTTTGGCTCTCTCGGCACCCACTAAATGATCCTTTTGGTACATTGCTGCTTCACCAACGATGAATTGATCCTTGAGCATCATTCGAGCTGCTGCATCATCCTTTTGGTGCGCTTTGGCTCTCTTGGCACCCACTAAATGATCCTTTTGGTGCGTTGCTGCTTCGCCGACAATGAGTTGATCCTTGAGCATCATTCGAGCTGCCGCGTCATTACTGGTTGACTTATTGTTGGTCGACGATGCTGTATCGACTTGATTCTGTCCTTCACTATGGACATATGGATCACTGGAAGGGGATGGTACTGAGCCAATGAGATTTTGTGATGCCTCCTGGAGAGAGGAGGTGGTCTCGGTCTGTGACACATGAGCGGACCTGAGCCCAGAAAGCTTCGCAAGCTCTGCATCGCTATACGTACCGTGACTTAAGCGGTTTACTATGTGCAAAAGGGACTCATCTTCCTCATTGGTGCTGGTTTCGTGGTTGTTCTGGTCCATTTCAATGTCTTTTTGGTTGTTGTTCATGGTCAGCTAAAATAATGTTGTGTGCATGTTCTGCCAACCTTTGGTTGTGTTTTGCTCTACGATGTAGCTACTACTATAAAGGACAAACTGAATACAGTACCAGGTACTCGAATACTCAAAAAGCGCGGCGAGGAGCACGAGACACCAGACCGTATGATAGTACGATAGTACTGGGGCGACCTCTATTTTTACCTGAACTACCTGGTCCTGTTGAACACACCACCTGACGCCCAACAGGACCTGGAAAGGCGAGCTTTCTAGAGTGTACTAGTACTATTTTAGTACGTGTACATGACATTGGAGTATTACCGGTATGATTAGAAACGAACCGTCTACTTAAGGGTCAGGCAGGGACCCGAAGGTCGGAGGTCTGACCGAGGGCTTAAGGGAGGGCGCAAGCCCGACAGCCCGATGGTCAGGCCGGAGACCGATGGGGCACAGACGTCCTTAAGTAGCTGGTTCGTTTTGAATGGAACGATAACGGCTGGTTTTGTATTTAACGGTCGGTCTGTGTAGGGCTGTGTAAAACACTACTGTACCAATACAAAACCTGCCGGTTCGTTCCGGGTAATACCGTACTGTATGCATAACGTTCGGAGTTCGGTAGCAGTGATCTCGTTTGAACAAAAATTTTCAGCGATCCTCACAATTTGCTCTGAAATCCAACTTGGTGCAAGTTGCTACAGTACGTATACGTACGTCGCTTCATTCGAAGACAATGACACGATCCTCAACAAGGCAACTATTTGCAGTGATAGTACTGTTATCATATTTCATTGATGAAGTCAGACCTGGCGCTGCCATTGAGGCAATCTCGCAGCCTTTCTTGGGTCTGAACTGGGATGTCCTGATCACAAATTGGCAGCCTCCGCAATGGATCTGCAATGTCGCCTACTACACACTGCCGGAACTCTGTAGTTCTGCGAATGCGACTAGTAATTTTTTTGGTTCACCTCGAGACAAGGCCAAGCAATGGGTTGCAGAAAACTGTGCCGCCAGTGGCTTTGTGAGTCCAGATCAACTAGCACAATTGGAGATTCTCGCCGAGTTTTACTATTCGACGGGAAACAATGACAGATGGGGACCACTCAAGAACTTGCAATGGATGACAGACTGTGATCCATGTGGAAATAATTGGGAGAGAGTCTTGTGTCATGGCACACGCAAGAATATCACACAGATTTTTCTTCGTGAGTGAACAAAGCGTTTTGGTTAGCTTTTTCTGGTCCCTTGATTCTGAGCAGTACATCTCTCACGCTTTTTAATTCTTCTGAACACTGTTAAAAGCTGACATTTGGCCACCTCTACAGGGTCCTCTACCGGTCAGCTTTGCAAATCTAACCGAACTTGAATTCTTGTTCTTGCACAACAATGCGTTTGAAGGAGAAGTGCCAGACGAGTGGGGGCGATTGTTTAACTTGAGTAAGTTATACGGTAGTGTTGATTACTATTGAGTAAAGCATGTTTTCGCCTGACATTATCTCTTCCTCCTCGGCACCGACAATGCGCCCAGATGTTGCTTACCTGCACGGGAACCGTTTGAATGGCACAGTGCCCGAGTCTGTTTGTGCTCTGCGCGACGGAAACTTGCAAGAACTCAGTGCGGATTGCGAGGGTGGTTCATCGGGGGTTAGCTGCGACTCGGATTGCTGTACCGCATGCCTGGATGAACACATTGCTCCATTCTTTTTGATTGGAGGTGATGCCGGGCCTGTCGGTTTGGGTTCTCCCTGAAGTTTCTTACTTCGTTGAAAATCGTGCGGGGTACCGGCATGCACGAAGACGCAACAATACACACTCTCTCCACGATAAACAGAACACCATTCAAGCACAACGTGAATACTATTTTGATGCATTGATGGCTTCACAGAACGCTATAATCAGGTGTGAGATCAAGTTTTCGCACAACTACGACGAAAGCAGGACATTTCGAACCCGGTTCAAGTTCATCCCCACCAAGACACAGCAAACCAATCACAACGTTTCCTCTTCCTGACGATATCACATTCGATCTGAGTTAGTTTTGATCCAGCATGAGCCACATCAAAGAGCCAAGACGATTAGCTCTAGTCATTGTCCGACAGACTTTAATACAAAAGGAAGGGGGCCCATTATCAGTGTGGTTGGTTGGCTCTGAGTTGGGTGTTTTTTTCTCTATTTGTTGTGTTGCAAACCCACGTTTGATGATGAAGTACTAAAAGTGATCAACAATAATTTTTAATGCCATAGCGAATTCCCCATATCCAACCTTTCTCTCGCTGATGCTATCTCCCAAAGAACTTTTTGAGAGAATAGGCATTGGGTCTTTGGTTAGGTTGCGTTTCAAACGTCATTATGGCATTGATACGAGGCTTTTGAGATACCACGGGTGTCACTCGATGCAAATTTCTGGCCCCGGCGAAGAACACCAGAGATCCTGGCCCCACTGGTGGATCTTGTATCCGTTGTGCCACTGGTGAATGGGCGTCGTCCGACACGTCGAGAACGTTTTGAACCTTGTCAAAACACCAGGCACTGTCATCCTCTCGGGTATTCCAGCACAATTCAAAGTCTCCTCCAAGTTCTCCAGGTTGCAACTCCAGATTGACTCCAAACTGACTTTTATCAAAGTGCCATCCCAAACCATCGTTAGGTTCGTAAAGGTTGTAGTAAGCCGCATTGTATGGACAGCCACTAGTGTAAAGTGCATCGTCCTTAATTTCCGAATCAGACCGAACCACATAGGAGACAAAGGCTTTGAGTTCCGGCGACTTGTAGAGAATGGCCAACGGAGAACTCCCTTGGTCAATTCGGTCAAAATCAATAATCCATTTGGAGCTGCGCTGGAGAGCATTTCGAGGATGATCTTGGGCAAAACTGGAATCGTTTGGTTCTTGATAGACAGTGTGATCTTCCGTACTATAAAAGCATTCTTCTCGTTGCTGCAAATTGATGGCTTCCTCCACCATTTTGTCTACCAAATCGAGTCTGACAAACTGTGGAATGTGCGCAATTCCTGTCGTAAGATAGCTGTGTCGACATTGATTTGCCAGTCTCAACAATTTGCCTTTTCTGCTCTCTGGTTCAAAGTAGGAAGATACTGATGAGTGGGACAGCAACAGCTCGGCTTGGCCGCCACGTGCAATCTCCTCAAAAGTAGATGCAACAGACGAAGAGCTTTCCTCATTGCTCCTTGTTGCCAAAAAACGCAATCTCTTCTTCCTTTGGTCATTGTTGGAAGGAAGGAGATTGGTCAAACCAAAGCCAGCAACACAACATGGTTGCAAGGCCAACAGGATGGCCAAAGGAAGAACGAGAGGCGCCATGCCGCCATCAGGGGATAAGCTAAAAGGAAGTGCAAAAGTGGAGAAAAAAGAATAGCGGAATCATCCATCATCAGATTCTGTAAACCCTGTACATGTAAGGAAGAATCGAATCGAATCGTACGATATGGAGGCCAGGAGAGTTTTCATGCATCCGACTCACAAACCAGGGGAAGTCACACTCGGAGCCGAGTGAGTAAGCTTGAAGGAGATCCAAGAATTTCATAGCTTACCCCCGTGTGGGTCTGAAGTATAACGTCTAGTTCTGTTTGCGTTGAATCTAACGGTGTGAAAGTACGTAAAACATTAAGGTGGTGGAGAATGTGGTGAACAGATTTTTTTAGGGTTAAGATTCTTTTGCTGCTGCGCTGCCTAGCATATGTGTGACTCCGTCATTTCTTAGTTTTTTGGTTTGAGTCTTTGAATTGGTTTGAGTGTTTGCACAAGATATGGATACAGTAGTGTTGTCTGGGTGGTAACAATTCCAGTCAGGACCTTAGGAATGTTACCATTTTTGAATCCTATGCCCAGTGGGCATGAGTTTCAGGGACGGTGAATGTGATTGTGTAAGCATTTTTGTGGAGCATGGGTTGTTAGAGGCAAGTCAAAGCACACCATCAAACGAAAACGAAAACGAAAACCAAACAAAAGATGAAAAGAAAGTAATAAACTGCCAAACCAGACTACCAAGCCAAATACATTATCTTTCGAATTGGTGCCCATTGGGCATGCTATTAATAACCTTAACCCTATACTTCAATGTACCTTAAATCCACATTTCTATGCAGTCATAGTTCATCTTAAGTACGTCTTGCCACCATCTACTTGAAGGCAACTTGCAATAAGTCTATAAAAAGCCTTAGTTTGACCAGTAACTGTTTTCCAATGGCATGCTCTTACTATTATATCATCATTATATTATATAAATCTAAGTAATGAACATGCTTGCCTAAGTAAATATCCAAGTTTTGCCTATGTCACATTTTGGATAAAATGTATCTATATCTGAGGACTTTATGCATTAAATAGGACACTTCCTTTTTGGCTGCTTTCTGCATTAAATTTCTCCAGCTACTAAGATACGGGTAATGCTCGATTCAGCTGAAATGCCAAAATGCTACAAAATTAGCTAAATACTCAAAATGATAGTTCTAGGCGCCACATCACCAGACAGACCCACACGGGGTTGATGAATCTTTTGGATCCAGATCAAGTGTGGGAGAAGTATCCCAAGAACACGAGAGACGAGAGGCATGGTCTCATTTTTTCTCAATAATATTGGCTTCTTTTTCTTTTGAAGTGCTTTATTGTCGAGCTTGGCAAACGGTTGGTGTGGCTGATGCAATACTAGACAATATATCAGCGCCGGACCAAGAGACAGGCGCCAACAGCTAACAAATGCAAGGTGTCAAAAGGCTCGAATGGGAATTATCACGTCTGAACAACGACCACGAGAAGAACTTTTCTGCATTCCCCGTAGACAACAATATCTTCGAGTGGCTCTGTATCCTAGATGGGCCTATAAACACTCCTTATGAAGGAGGGAAGTTTTCTGTACGAATTGTGTTCCCTGACACGTACCCCTGGAAGCCGCCCAGGGTTTGGTTCGAGACGCGCCTCCTTCACCCAAACATTTCCCCCGCTGGCCGAGTCTATGATGATATGTTCGACCTTGCTTGGACCCCGGCATTTACTGTCCAGTACATTATGAAACATCTCGCTGAACTTATGGAGGCTCCCAACGTACTGTAGGAGACAAAGAGTGGGATTTGGTAATCTTCCCTGCTGCGGGGGAGCTTCTAAAAACGCATCCAGCTGTCTATACTGAGCTTGTACGAGACTTGACCCTTCATTTCGCCGTCGACGACACCAATGCCCAAATCCGCAATGCTGTTGACAGGGCCACAGCTAACACTGAGATGCTTCGTTGGGACCAAAGGAGGGGATACTTTTACAAGACACAGGAGAGCATCACCATAGTAGATGCTCCATTCTCGTTTCTGGTGGCGATTTCGGACGGCGGTATGCGACCCTCACAAGGTGGCATTGTTACAGCAACAAACACGAGAGACCAAGTCGAACAATGGATTGTTCCTAGTGACTGGCAGTGCACTCGCCTTGATGTGACTGGAGGAGGCTGCCCTCAGGCTGGTTCTGTTTTCCCAACCCATTGGGGAATTACTCTGGACCAGTTTCACGGAATACTAGAGGAGTGCGGCTTCTTCGGCCCTTGTCCCTGTGATGATATGGATGTGTACACTTTTGTGAAGACGTGTGTATTGCCCCGAACCAAACGAACAGGAATGGGCATGGCTCTAAGACTCAACAAGGACAACCCTCTTGAGGTTTCTGTTATGGTAATCCACGCCTGGGCCGAAGGCATACTCGAGTGTTACCACAGTTTGTGCGCCTGTGTTGACAGGACAGAACCAATGTTCCTGTGCTTTCTTGCGCTCTATCAAAATGAAGATATTCCAGAGCTGACGATAGAGAAACAGTGCGGACGCGATGCTCGCAAAGGGCCCTTCGCCCAAGTACTCTACAACCTGTGTGTGAAAAGCCAAAAGGATTCATTGGATAAAGGTCAGATGGGTTCACCTCGAGTTGTTGTTGTTCCCACTAAGAACTGCAACTTGTATTCCAGATTGTGGTGTGTGTTCGAACTCTATATTGCTCTTGTGGTGCGATTGCCGGTCGTTGTTGCCGGTAACAATAAATTGATCGATACGACAGTGAGCGTGCGCAAGGCTAGGTGCGGCAACCCCAGCAATCCTCCTAACGATGACGAGCTATCTATTCGCAGCTCGATTGAAAGCATGTACAGGGATCTGGGTTACCATCTTATCGACAAACAAGTTAGGGCATTTCTATCTGACGACCAGCTTTCAGTTGGACTTCCCTTTCAATGGTAGCTCTGCCGTCAACCCACACAACCTAAAACCGCCACCAACCGTGGATCCAATTCCTCACTTTATTTCAATATTCGTAAGCAACATGTAGTATGTGCCTATCTTCTGCTCCCCTGTAACACGCATTGACTCCGTCGTGGTCATGGAGCAGTGGACATTTATTTCACTCAGTCAGTGTTACATACGCGGACTATTTACAGCTGCAGTCAGCAGCCAACTCTAGTATGTATCATGAAGGTAACCAATTGAGAGATGCATGCCATGGAGCCTACTCCGGTGCTGACTCTTGCGTGACTTGGACTGTAAGCTGGGAAATGGTACCGGTAGTACTTTGCTGCTGGCACTGATCTTCTCCTCCTTATGCCGGAAGCAATCCCTGGCGCTGGGACTCCAACGTGAGTCTCACCAGGAGCATGCCCGAACTCGGACGTCGCATTGCGACCGACGAGCGTAGAACATAATATCAAGGCCTCAGCTAACCCCCTCCATTACGATGTACCGGTACAGTAACAGTAGACCTACAAAATACATAAACACGGCTTTCACTATCTTATTTGTCCCCTCGGTAGCTACGAACTCGACCGAATCCACATTCATGTGGAGCGGCGCTACCAAATCACACACAAAATCTGCATCTCGTTTGATTGAATAATTTGTTTTGCTTCCCGAGCCACTCCATGGCCCGAGTTCGTGGCATTCCTCTATGTTTCTTTCTTGGTATCAGTGGTTCCGAACGTGAAGACTTCGTTGGTCATGCGAGCGACTTCCCAATTTTGTTCCGTGTCGTTGAACGCCAGCGTGACTTTGTAAGACATTGTCGCGCCTCCAAAAAAGTCCACGAGGGGGGCATGACGAAGCTTTTCCTCTTCCATGCGCCCATAAGAATTGAGCGACACAACTGCCTTGACCTGATGACCGTGGACGGTGCCCAAGGCAGCCAAGAGCTCTTTGCGCGTCCCGGTCTTGAGCTTGCACGCTGGCCTAGGACAATGACACACCTTGCCAAAGAGCTCCGAGTTGGAAGCACGAAGCTGCGTGGTGGTTGGAACAGGTCCGACCTCGGTGACAGCCCCCCATAGACGACCGCGCCCTCCCATGGGCAGTTTGACACGGATGCACACAAGTTTTCCAACCTCGGGCTTTCGAGAGACAATGACTCTTTCATGCTCTGCTCGTTGTCAATGCAAAACTTGGAATCACGATACCAACCCAACCCGGCATCATCCGCCAACAAGTCCTTGTTCAGAAGGACCTCAATTCCAAAGGGCGGAACGTCAATGGGATATTCATTCCCGTAATCATCCATATCGTAGTTGTCGTCCGGGTCAAAGTCATCATCACCAAGGACATCGGCTTCGATCAATCCAAAATGCATGAGCGCGTTGCAGGCCAGCTCATAAACTTTCATATCCTCCAAGGATGTGTCGCCCACGTTTCTGTTGTTCCCAAAACCCATCATCATTTGGTGGGTCTTTTCGTTTCCCTCGCGGACAGCTTGACGCAATGCGGGCAGCGCACTGTCGGCTTGGAGAAGGGCTATTTTGACAACCGCATGATGGCTGGCATTGGCCAAAAAGTGCAAGGCTCCAATACCTTCGCTTTGGACCATCTTGTTCTCGGGATGAGCCAGCACGCCCTTGCCAACCAAATCGACAATACCCGCCATGACGAGTTTTGTTTTGAGCACGTCGCCATTCTCTCGTGTGCCCCAAGAGGGGCCCGTGGCGTCGTCTTGCTGGCCGACCTTGGGGTAGCCGGCCAAATTATAGAGCCACCCCATGGCAGCCCAATTGACTTGCGCATCGCTGCGATGACGCTTCATACCATCGGCAACAATGCCAATCACACCGGAATCCACCATGGGCAACAACATGCCCTTGATGTTGGCAACTTGTTTTTACAAATCAAAGAAGGCAGGAAGAAGTTTGTTAGTAATAGAAGAGAGTACGACCAATATCACCGAACCACAACAAACCTCACTCACTGTTACAAAGCGCACAAAATCCAGCCTCTTGCACCACTGGGTTGTTTGGAAACTTGGTCAAGGCTTCAAGGATATTGGGGACCGCGTTTGCCTCCTGATAGTACCTCGCTGTCTGCAGTTGAGAGGCCATGGCATGAAAAAGCCACATCCAACCCTTTGTAGGGTAACTTCGGTGGCATGTGCCTGCATAGTTTCCGACACTACTTGCATTCCTCCCGCGTTGACAATGGCAAATTGGCGCATGGAGTGGGCCTTGGCAGCCACGGAAAGCTTCTTTGAGGATGAACAACAAGTGCAACCATTGCTGAAGAGCAAGTGATGAAGAAGAGAAATTGAATGTCACTGTTGTCGACATGACGGCGCATGATACCCACAAGCAATGCCAAACCATTGGAAGGACGTGGCTTGGCCATAGCAGCAGCAGCAGAGGCCGTAGGAGCCATGCAACGAGACTTGTGTCCGCATTGCTTCCAGTGCAATTTTTGACAATGTTTGGAACAGTACTGGGCTACCTTGCAACGGGAGCACTTGGAGAGTGTGGGCTGTTGCTTGCCACACTGAAAGCACAAGATAATGCCACAGATGGTGTTGCGATTGGCTTCGGCACTCTCAGGAGGCTGGTGGCTTTCAACGCTGTTCAGGAGAGCGTTCAGCAAGAAGGCGACAATGGTCAAATCACCTTCTTCTGTCCTTTCCAGTTGTCGGATGAGAGGTGGAATCCAGACAGGCTCAACGGGAATCATTTGGGTCATGTTCCTGATCAAAAAGGCGGCGTCTTTCGTTAACTTGGGAAACGCAGGACTGTCCAAGATTCCATAAAGAGTAGCTTCGACGATCCCCTTTTCAGCCATCCTATTGGAGAGATCCCTGGCCAAGTGATCTCCTCGAAGGCAGGGGCTGGCGTAGTTGACCAAGATCCCCAAAATGGTGGCGGCATCGTGTTCCGAGATTCCGCCATGGCCGCCTGCGCTGCCGCCCGAAGAAATGTATGCACGAACGTGATGGATCAAGGGAGGGATTGTCATCTCCAACAAATGCCGAGGGGCCGAATGCGTAACGGACATGCCCACCATGTTGTTCAAGGCTTCGGCCCGAGGACTCCCGCGGCTGACGCCGGTTGGATCTTCCGCTTCAGCAGCGCCATTGAGAGCTCGAATCCATCGCTCCAACATGAGACGAGCCGCTGCATCGTCAGATTGCATCGTCTCTTCAGTAGGACGAGGAGGCGAAGGAACGCACATAATACTTGTCTGATGAATGCAGATGTCTTCTCTTAACTTTGGCAGCCAACACGCCAACACCACGGTTCTTCGTTTGCTTTTTTGGCAAGTTTTTTGGATTATGACGAAAGATCGAAAGGATCCAATTGAATAACAATAATATTGCGGTACATGTTTTACGATTAGTGGCACGTGGCCAAAACTAAATGACTCGTCACTCTAATTATATAAGTGCCCCCTTTTCGGAGTTGTGACCTTGCGTGACGCGTCTTCTTTTAAGCTTCTGAGTAAGACTTGACCTTGGCTTTAATTAAGATTGAATTCAATCGAGTGAAATCACAGTTTTTTAGCGCACTAGTCTAGCCAGTCTAATAGGGTAGATCTGCAGCACCCGTATTGTATGGTCGAAAGGAAGTCATCTACGGACGATACTGTAGTTGGGGTCTTTGTGGAAGTCTCGTTTGCACACTGGGGAGCCACAGGAAATACCGGCCGTACATGGACTTTCATCCTTCAAGAAGCAACCCACATCCCAGGAGATCCATGCTGCAATCAATATGAAGAGCTCAGGTCACAGCAAAGTGAGCTCAGCTGGAAACAGAGCTGCAAGAAGCTACTATTTTTGCTGGACGTTTGTGGAATGAGATAAAAGGACTCCTTGGAAACAGTCTTTGGTCATCCGAAACACAGGTAGACCACGACTGCAGTTTCTAAACCTGGAATGACAACAATGTCATAAACAATCCCATCTCATAGTACCTGTAGTACTTCAACTGACCCGTAGCAGCAAACCCAGAAGAAGAATGCCCCAGACGTCATACTCAGGACTCGGGGCACCTCTATCGCAGTCCCTAGATCCGGCAAGCAACCTGCCCAACGACTAGTCACACCAGCCGTGCCACCCCTCAGAATCCGATCTCTCAAACTCATCGCTGAAGATTGGCGAGACATTCTCTAACTTGGTCTATTTACTTAAGCCGTAATTTTGTTTCTACTGATTTACGGATTCTGCTTTTTACGCTTACTACTATGTGACACACATTACTTAGGGGGCGCTGCGACCTCACCCTTTTTTCCTCTCACATTCACTATTCGTTGCATCCTTTCCGGCTCTAAACATCTTCTTTGGTCTTCTTCTTGGCGATGGCCCTGGCATGATTGACAGCAGACGGCAGATTGGATGCCTTCAGCGACATCATCATCCCAACACTCTCCATTTCGTTGGCGATCTCTCCAGCCGAAAGCTCCATCAGTCTCGGGTTGTAGACGAACTCGTTAGTTAGGTCCTTTCTCACGATCCTAATGATTTCATCGATCCTTGTTTTGCCTCCTGGTGGGAGCTTCGGCTTCTTTGTTTCTTCCTTCTTTTTCTTTTCTTTCTTTGGTTCTCCCATACGGTGAGGTGTTCCCGGCCCTTTCTTCGCTAAAATCCTAGCGTTGTTCTCGGATTCTTCCATGAGCCACTGCTTCAGTGTCCCTTCTTCGATGTCTGACTGGTACATTTCCTGTTGCGTCGAAAACGAATCCGGCGATCCTTTTTTCCAGCGACGGTCCCACCAGCCCAATCGGTGAGTTTTGGTTCTGCTCGTGACGAAAACATCTGCCAGTAAGAACATGAATGGCGACTCACCAGGTTCCATGTGTCCTCCGGTAAAGTTTCCTGCGCCGTCCTGTTCCGCCATGTTCTGGGCAAGCTGCTGGTTGATTTGCTCTTCAATGGAGGGCACGTGGGCATTGGAGAGTTTGTTGGGTGGCGCTACTGACGGCGTCAGGGGAGGCCGCTTCGCTGTTCTCTTCTTTTGTTCCACATTCGGTTTCTCATTCTCCTTTTCCGGGGTTTCAAACAGGCGGTCGTCTTTCGGCTTTCCACGGGCTTTCATTGGCGACGTTGGTGGCAGGACCTGGGGGGAAGCTTAGGTTAAGAAACCGAATATGCCGTCCTGGTTCGGCGACGGCGGTGTCTTTGGAGTTGGCGACATTATGCTCCTACCTCGCAGAGCATACCTCACGCGACAGTACTGGTTTGACATTTTTTTGTGAGCGAGCGACAACAATCAACCATGGTGCCAATTCGGCGGAGGGAGCCCCCTTGGATGCATTGCAACTTTGAATTTTGAATTTAAAAATGCAATCCAATGAATCTTTGCCACGCACGGGCTATTAAAGTCGCTCCTACTACAACAATCTACAGTATTGGGGAGGATCGGGTCGGCTCTTTCTGCACTAAGAATGGAGCCATCATAATGGCGGATGGTTACATAGATGCTTCGAGATGGCATCTCCCAATCTACATTATCCAGTAGTTAAAATGATATTTAATAACCGGCTCTGCCGGACTAGTATGTCTGTCATCTCCAATTGGCATCCTTGCTCGTTTTGGCGCTATTGTTGGCGGCAATCCATCGCTGGCATCGCCTCTGTTTTTTGTTCGTTGCTTTTTCTAGTATGGTTACATAGAGCATAAAATTCCATCGTCCGTGTCTGTTTCTCTATTCTGTCTATCTGTCGGCACTTCATTCCTCTTCCAAGTTACCCCGATGCCGCCCAGGGGGTCCTATCGGCCATGGTGGAGGCGAAGGCGTCGTTCCAATCGAAACCGGACTCGCCATGACAACATCCACAGAAGGGGAGATGGTACCCTCAGTCGGGGTCAGAGGCGTCGCCGTGCAGAGCGCGAGATACACCAACTTGAAGACGGGGGTGTCATGCCTTCATTCGTCGAGTTGGAACCCATCCTGACAGATGAGTCCAAGGCTGTTGATTACTTTTACAAGCAAGGAGTCATCATGCCCTCGTTGCACCCGTCAACTCAAGTACTCTCCCAACAAGAGAAACACAGTCCGATGCAGGGCATTCAACTGCCAGTTCATCATTCCTACAACCTGTGACCAATGCAGCGGTGAAATGGTTGCGTATCACACCAACAACGGTGACCTTTTGTCAATGCAATGCCAAAACAGTGCATGTCACTGGACCTGGAAGGCGACCGGAACCGGTTTCGAGGTGGGAATCCAGAAGGGAAGTGTTCTGCAGAACGTCAAGATTCGGAAGAACCAGGTGCTATGGATTGCCTACTTGTGGCTTTTGAAGGTGCCAGCTAGAACAGCTGCAACTTTGGTAGGTGTTTCTGAGGGCACTGTTGGGACCTGGTACCGGCACTTTCGTCGTATGGTCGTCGAAATGGTCCTACAGTGCGACAAAGACGATTACATGCTCGGTGGCCCTGGATGCGTCGTCGAGGCAGACGAAGGCAAATTCGGAAGGCGCAAGGACAATCGCGGACGCTGCGTGAACTCTGACTGGGTGTTCGGTATGGTGGAAAGAGGCGGCGAGAGAAAGCTGGCATTAGCGGTTGTGCCCGACAGAAAGGCGAACACATTGCTCCCCCTTATCATGGCCTTCATTCGGCCAGGAACGACAATCAACACTGACAAACACGGTGGGTATAACAAAATTGGAGAACTAACAGGCTACGATTACACCCACAGGACACTATGTCACAAATATGAATTCGTCGCGGCAGATGGAACGCACACGCAAACAATCGAAGGAAACTGGAGGGTGTTGAAAAAGAACGTCCCAGAGTCACAGAGAGAAGGAAGCAACTTGCAGGAGTACCTGTACGAGTGCATGTGGCGACGCAAACATGCGAAACACCTGTGGGCATCTTTCCTGGAGGGTCTAGCGAGGCTACGTTACAGGCCGGAGGACATCGACCGTCTATGGGAATTACGCGAGGAAAATGAAGAGTCATGGAGTCCCGAGGAATCTTCCAGTGATGACTCTCTGGAGTATGATTCCAGTGCCACCGACAGCAGTTTGAGTGAAGTATCATCGAGTTATATGGTTATCCAGTTAGTTAATGAGTTAGTTTAAGTGGTAGAGTGGCTGTGAGTGTCATTATCTCCGTTTATAGTAATATCCATTATCCGACACCCATTCCCTGTTGGTGTTTGTTGTTTGCTTTTTCGAGTTGGATATCGGTTTTTACTATCGACGTACCTTTTCGCTAACAGTCTTGCAGGTTGGTAATTAGCGATGAACCGGTTGCATCCAACATACTAGTCTGCAAATTAGAGTACATCGCCAGGGTACGTGAGTCGCTTTTTTAGTAGGATGTTATTTAGGACAGGGCTTAAGCGTCAGCGGTCCCGGTATGTCACAATCGCCATTTACATGGGGAATGCGTGACAACGGCGCATGTGTTTGTTATAGATTTCTGTTGGTTTGTTAACAAACTCTGTTTGCCGGTTAGCAGAGAATACAAACGTACAGTGTTCAGTACATTTTCTTTGTAAGTAGGCAAATCAGTTTTGTTCGCTGATCGAACGTCATGGGATCGCTCGCTTAAGTGATTAGTGGACGGTTGTAATCGTTGATTCGTTACTTTCCGTCTTTGGCGAAAGGTATCCGGTACTGATCCTACGAAAACAACGTAAATCTGGACAAACCCGACCATTTTTTTAGATCACAATCACAATTTCTTTCCTCCCCGACGAATCTATGTCTTTTTTTTTTACATTCTCCAACAAAATAATGGTCGACAATGGTGCATATTCCCCTTCAATGACGGCCCATAATTGTAATGAAAGATGGTGAAAAAATGGTACGTTCAACCTATTTACTCGTATTGACAATGATGATCACTCCCCAGCATCCGTGAAGTTGGAAAATACAATTCTTTTGGGTTTGTCCGCTGGCATGAATGATCGTTGACTTCAACTCACGCCGGCCTTTTTTGACCGTTCCCTCATAGGCTTGTCCCTGCCACGTCAGGGGCATGGCCGTTGGAGGTACCCCAAAGACTTTCACTCAGTTTCGTTGTCACCGTCACTTTCAGCTTCGCTTTCAAGGTCGCTATCAGCGTCGCTGTCGATGTCACTTTCAGCTTCGCTGTCAAGGTCGCTATCAGTGTCGCTGTCGATGTCGCTATCAGTGTCACTTGAAGATTCACTAGAACTGTCACTTGCACTTTCACTGTCAGGTTGGTCAGGACATCCATTTGCACGACACCACTCCAGAACTTCCTGGTGTCCTCCAACCTGTGCATTCTCAAATGTCATGTGATCCCAAGGACAACCTCTGGACCGGGCCCATTGGATAATGTCCAAATATCCATGCCACGCTGCCATGGCACATGTTTCTTCGTTCCATGGACACCCCTTTTCATGTGCCCATTTCACAATATCAAAATGACCTTGTCCCGCTGCACCAGAGCATGTTTCTTCATCCCATGGACATCCGTTTTCGTGCAACCATTTCAGCACTGCAAAATCACCCTTCCAGGCAGCAACAGCACAGGCATGTTTATCCCAATGACAGCCATTTTCATGAGCCCATTTCAGCACATCCAAACGCCCACTGCCAGCCGCTTTCAAACATGTAACCTTATCCCAAGGACAGCCATTCTCACGCAACCATCTCAAAACGTTGAGGTGTCCACTCCCGGCAGCAACGGCACACACCATGCTATCCCAAGGACACTTTTGTCCACGGGCATATTTCAGGACATCCAAATGTCCCTTCTTTGTGGCCATATAGCAAGTCAATTCGTCCCATGAAAAGGACTTTCCACGAGCCCACTGTAGTGACTGGAGATTCCCAGCACCAGCAAGGGAAGAACAGATTTGAGACTGAATTGTTTCTCTCGTGGATTTGATAGAGCCAGGATCATAGCCATTTTCTTCTTGTGTGTATTTCATCATCACTTCATTGTACCAATACTCGGAACTGTGGACACTGAAAAATGCAGCACTCAGGAACGTGTGAGTGTTTTCCGTGTTTTGGATGCGGTCGTGGCTGAATTTCCGATTGATGGTCCATGGAGGATTATGTACCGTCTTGCAGAACGCCATGTACAGTTCCCTCATGTGCTTGCTCACACTTCCCAGAATGACGTAGTACCCCATTCCCAGAAAAGGAAGGATATTGCCGATCCAAATCTCCTTTTGTTCCACCAATGAAGAAAGCACGGTAGTTCGCTGTCGTTCCTTGAACTCGTTCACCACGGCTGCCATGGCATCCAATCCTTCATTCAATTTTCGAAATTCTCCATTGTTCTCCATCTGCCGGAGAGCCTTCTCACAAGTGGAAAGAGCATTGCTAAAATTATTGGATTGACAAGGAGTATCGCCATCAGAGGCTGTGGCATCAGCAGCCTTCGGATCGGCAAGTTTTGCCTTTTTGGCACTGGGCTCGTCCAAACAAGACATGGTTTTCTGACCGGGCTAAAAAATAAGTTATTTGTTGGGAATCGAATCAGAGAGTTCGAGAGAGAGAGTTTGTGATGATGTTGACGAAGAAAACAAACTTGCGAGAGATCGCCTTGGGCTCCGTCGTGCCTTCCGTTGGCTTCCAATGATGATTTAGCGCTAACCTTAACCATTTTACACCTTTTCCGGAAGATTTCTCTGTTCGGTCTGCCTGCCATCCGGTTTCAGGGTCACAATAAAAATGCCACGACAGCTGCCACGGTTGGCAGGGACAGCTTTGCTTTGGCTTTGTTTTCCGAGCCCTTTCTTGGCCTCACAAACCCACCAACACAGCCTCCAGCAACCCAGACCACTCTGTACCACCGTGTCGCTACGCTACTCTCTGTCCTTTCGACTCTTTTGTCCTTTGTATCAATCAATCATTATCATCATGTCAGAAGACCGCCATGCTTTTTCGGAACCTCGTGCCATTGTTGGTTTGCCCTTGCCAACATGGGACGTGGACGTGTTTCGAGATGGCGTTCCCGAACCGATTTTGACGTTGCGGGTCGACGAGACGACGTTGCCGCCGCGTCGATCCAAGAAAAAGAAAATTGTGTGGAAGCTTCCCGATTCACTCGACCAGATTCCTCGGTTTGGAGCCGACGAGAAGCGTCGACTCTTGGATTTGTTCAAGAATCTCAAGAAAGAGAAACGACGCAAATCCAAGCGCGGCAGTTTGACCGGCGACGCCTTGACGGAAAGCGGTGGTGAGGAAACCAATGAGGACTGGACAGCAAGCACCAACAGCACGAATGGCAAGAACAACGAACAAGACGAGGAAGAAGAAGACGTGATTGCCAAACCCAAAAATGGCAATCATGCCATGACCAATGGACACAATAAGGAGAAACCGTCTCCTCCTCCTGTGAAGAATCCTCCCGATTTGGTGGACGAAAAGCCGCTTCCGCCACCACCAAATCAGAAACAGAAACAACAGCTACAGCCACCACAAAAATTCACGTCCAAGCCTCCTCCTGGAATGACCTTGACGCGTCGTAATTCGGCGCCATTGCCACCCGGAATTCCTCCACCAGCTGCAGCCCAACAAGGAACCACCAACGGAGTACATGCGCCAGTGTCTCGTGGGAGGTTGTTACCAACCACCGCCTGGAATTGGAATGTCAGAGCCCAATCCATGCCACTCGAAGACACAGAACCACCACAATCCACACCACCTCAAGCAAAACAAAAACAACTTCCACAACAACAAGAGCCACCACCACCACCATCTATACAACCACAAAATGGACATTCCCACAATCATCATCATCATATACCACCATCACAGCCACCACAACCATCACGGCCATCACAACCGCCACAAGAAATACCACAGTCACATTCTCTGTCTCCACCAGGAGGACCCGCCATTAATCCTTCAGCGGTACTACCTTCCATACAGCCGCTAGCACTCCCACCCGCACGATTTTTGAAATTCCCCACCACTACAATGTCACCCGATTTGTTTGCCCAACAAGTCGCCAATTTGTACATTTCCCTATTACAGAGTGGCCAAGTCGAAGAATTACTCCTCTACTACACATTGACAGCACAAAAATCATTGTCGTTGAAATCCGCCAAGAGCATGTGTCACACGCCATCGGAAATGAAAATTCAACTCACGTCCCTCGTCGGATGTGCCTTTGCCGTACAAGGTATCACCGTACAACAGGGAGCCATGAACTCGCTCTTGTTGATTTGGTCGGGGATTTGTCAATTGGCGGGACAACAACATGGATTCTGTCAAACCATCATTTTAATGCCGCTGCTGCCGGTAGTCGATACAACCAATGGAAGTGACCATTCGAATATTCAATATCAAATTCAAAATGATGCACTGGTGCTCTTGACCAATGATTGAATCAGGTTTGAGTAAGAACTCGTGGCATGGTTGGTACGCACCTCTCCTGCCCTGGCTAGCTAATAAATAATGTCAACCGTAGCATTTCACAATCCTACTGGTACCGTGCATTATCCTAACGGTCTCGTCAGCACAATATATTGGAGCAACCCAACGGGTTTGTGGTTCGTTCGTTTGAGACCATGTCCTCCCGCTGTCGAGGAAGACTATGGTGGCGTACGATCATGCAAGAACTCTTTCCCAAATTACGTACCGTGAACAACGACGATGAAAATTGGACAACACGACACAACACGAAATACAGAATGCATTTCCATCAACCACATCATCCACCACAAACAGGAACCAAGAGCTCGATGAAGAGTTTTTCCCCATGCCCACGAAACGCAATACGCAGAAGCTAGCTATAAGCTAGATGGATCGTTGCAGACACTAACTAAGTAACGCGATTTGGTGTTGCAGCGAATGAATCTATGGTCTACGTTATTATGAATTGTTGCGAAGCTCGAGGTTGATCAGTGAGTACCGGTAGCTAGCTGGTGACTGATTGACTCACTCCTTTGTGATAGTCAGACAATGGAAGGGGCGTCCTTGACGAACGTTGCAGGAGATTCTTGGACCAACCCAGTCGAGTTGCAACAAACCCCGTGCTGGTCTCGATAATCGGCCGTATGTCGCAACATTTGTGACACGGTAAAGCAGGGACAGATCAGACTGCAACAGACATCTTCGCATCCGGAATGGGGACAACACACATTTTCCGAGTCTGGAATGGAGAATCGAGCCCGCATGTGACTGCGAATGTTGCGCAATACCACCACAAGAAAGGCCACGTGCATGTAAAACAAGAGATCATCCAATGCCGTGAAGAAAAAGTACGAAGATGGTGGTTCAATGTACAATTGTTCTTTTGGATTGGCATTGGGGTCCAGATAGGCGTAGATGAAAAATAGAACCGCGCGGACGCTGTAATAGGCGAATAGAATCATGACAATGGTTTGAAATGCCACGGAAACTTGAGCAATGTTGGCGGCAGGGGCACCGTACCAAGTTAGTTGCAGCCGCGTAATCACCTGCCCCGCTGCCACTGTTGAATGGGACGAAAGAGAGCAACAAGTGAGCATGGACGTTGCATGGGGACAGATCAATCTCTATGCACAGAAGACAATCATCATCTCAGTGAACGACACTCACACAGAGGACAGCACACGGAATTCCAAAGGGTAACATGGCAGGGTCCATGTGCACATATCCGCCAAAATCCATCCCGCCAATGCCCCATAGGAAGGCCGGAAGCATCTCCCTTGGGACCTCTTTGACTTAGAAAAATATCCGTCAGTTCCGTGGCAGCCGCAGGAGTAAAGAGTTCGCCTTCAATTACCCCTCCCTTGGGGATTGTCACAAGTATCGGTCTCCCATTGACCTCTGTTTCCATTTGATAGCCACCAGGCAAATCCGAAGGAGCTTCGACTTGAATATCTTTACATGGAATTGCTTGGTTCAGCTGAGAAAAACAAGAAAAGAAAATGCAGAACAGAGAATTGCAGGTTGGTGAGAGGAACTGAACAATCTTCAACTAAGTTGTCTTCCTTGTCAGGATTCCAGGCACCAACTTTTACTAACAAACAGTCTGAACCAAAAAGGTCGTACTCCCTCTGAGAGAAAATTAGCAGTTTTTGTTTTCACTGCCAATCACCTGAATGCAGCTCTAGAGCCATGAGGCCACAGCCAGCCATACAAACTGCCGGCCAAAAGCCAACAAGAATGATTGATTGGCCGGGCCCCAGCATCCTAGGCACATTGGCTCGAAATCTCTGAGCAAATACTCGTTTCATCCTCGGGAACGAACAAACTACCGATCGAAAGCTGGCTGTTTGGTAATCCTGAGCACGGCTTACCTCGGATTGTGCTCCCGACAACAGAGTTTGATCCTCTTGTATTGTGGTGGAAACATCATCTGCTTGTTCCATCGTAAATGACGCCGCCAACGACGACGATGACGACATTCGAAACCGAGCTGACATTGTTTGGCCAGACAGATGTAGTGGTATCACCCAGAGCTGAAGGTTGATGGTGTTGCTGTGTTGTTGTGGGCTTGGACCAACGCTGGTGTGTTGCAAAGTTTCTACAGTACAGGGTCATCCTTGGTTATCCTGGTGAAGGGAAAGAGTTATGATTGAGTCTTTGCCTCGAAACCTTCGTTCAACATTCAACTCCAGTCGCGGTGCCGAGCCACCGGTACCGGTACAGCTTTTCAAGTCCTTTGTCAGCTTGTTACCCAACACCGTTGCTAGCTATCTTAGTAAGGTGTAGCTGCCTAACCAAAGCTCAGAGTTTGATTCATATGCCCAGCTACCGTACCAACCAGCCACATCTATCAGTGCAAAATCAAAATAGCCACTACCGGTAGCGAAGTTTGAACAGTTGGAGGGCCACTGTCCCGCCAGAGGAGAGCCCCAGAAAGCATGTTTCTGGCACCATTTCATCGAGCTGATCCAACTCAACTCCTGCTTGGTACATGCACTATTTAGAAGTGGTGTCTCGATGGTGCTAGTATGGTACCGGTAGATCTATTCTTCAGTCTGCATCTATCTGGTTTCAGGTAAATTTGGTATAGATTCGATTGAATGATCGAATCGAATGATGAATCGAATCGAATCGAATCGAATCTGAATTCAGATGGGGTTCGTGGTTCGGGGTTCGTGGTTCGAGACGATGATGAAGGGCTCGTCTGGAGTCTCATCAGTCACAACATGGATCTTTCTCACTGATTATTGACGGACCCGGGAAGGAAGTGTTACCTTTCCTAATTCAATAAGCACTTTCAAGAATACATCTTCCCATTTCAGCAATCTGCGGGAACGACCTCTGCGATTTTGTTTGGGCTATCTGAGGAGGATCCTTGAAACCACATTTTGTGAATTGGTGTTGATGGACTTCGGCCCCAGTTCAACCATGTTGTTCGAAGATATTGATTGGTACAGTTGCCAGGCAGTCTTTGGAGTGGCTGTTTCTCTATTTGCCAGCCTGATAGCTACATCCTATGTCATTCAGCAACTGTCAGCGAAGAAAAAACCTTGGAAGACAGTTCCTGGTTGGTTGCCTCTGATTGGCAATTTTCACCAGATGGATGGCGGATCAAGGCCGGCAATGATTCAAACTCTGGAGAAATGGGCAAACCAATACGGAACTGAGACGGGGTGCTTTGAATGTGATCTACTGGGCAGAAGAATGCTGGTGGTTTGCCGCGAAGACCGTGCGAAGGAAATACTATCTCAGCGGCCCTTCAAAGTCACTCGCAGCGCAGATGTTCAAGAAGCTGTCAACAGTGTAGGGGCCACAGGAGTTTTTGCTGCTGAAGGAGATCAGTGGAGGCAGGAGAAGAAGCTTGTATCCTCTACTCTCAACAAAATTCACATGCAGGACTATGTACCTACTCTTATGGACTCTGCGCTTACTCTAGTAAAAAAGTGGGAAGCCCAAGTCAAGGAAAGCCCTGATGGTGTGGTCTTTGTTAAGCAAGATCTGGGACATGCCCCTGCAGACACTGTGGGCAAGGTGTTTCTTGGGAAGGACTTGAACTTCTTGCACCATCCCGAATCTGATGTTGCTGAACTTGTGACTCAGGGTTTCAAAGCAATCGAACGGCGTTTTTTCTGTCCAATCAATTACTGGCGCATTCCTATTATTGGTCAAGACCTTGATGGATATGGGAAGTACCTTCGCAGAGGAATGGCAATCATCAGTCAAGTAATAAAGGATTTTGAAGCTGAACGTGTTGCTAACTCCAAGACCCAATCAAAGATGTTTCTTTCCAAACTCTATGATGCAATGGAACAAGAAAAGTCCAAATTGGACCATGAGAGAATTATAGGAAACGTTGTCACTGCATTTGCTGCAGGTAAGAGTGATTGTCAGTTGCTGGCATGTCTTTGGCTCTTGGTGTTCACTAACTCAGTGATGTTTCGTTGGCATCAACACAGGTGTTGACACTACCTCCTTGACATTGCTAGCAGCTTTGTACATTCTGGCAACCAACAAGGAAATGCAGGCTGAATTGAGAGATCACATCATGACCTTTGATTTGGAGGCAGCTAAGCTTGAAGACTACTACTCCAAAGCACCTCTGCTCAAGTCATTCCTGCATGAAGTCCATCGATACCATTGTACTCCAATTATGGGATTTCAGCCCACCCAAGACATCCCCTTTTGTGGTACAACCTTGCCCAAAGGTTCTAGGATCCTGCTCTTTTTTAGACAAGTCATGGTCCAGAAGGACTCCCCTGCTGAAGGCGTCCCATCTGGCCCTGATGATGCACCACCAAATGTGTTTTCTCCTCGACGATATCTTGTGCCTGTCAATGAAGACAGCCCCGCCAACAGCAAGGAACAACAGTGGCAGTGTGTTGACCCATTGACCAAGGGATTGTCATTTCTCTCCTTTGGCCATGGGGTTAGATCCTGTCCTGGAAGGTCCTACACAGAAATCTTTTCCTATGCTTTCTTGGTCAAGATGCTACAGACATTTGAATTTGAACTAGCACCAGACCACCCACCAGTGAAGATTGTTGCTGACACTCTCATGGCTCCAGACAGAGACATCCAGCTCAAGTTGACCCCTCTAGCTAGTAACAAGAGCTAGGGGGTGAAGTTGACCGTCATGTAGCCAGATCACACAACGGTGGCCCTCGAAAAATGACTGGCTCTCTATAATATATATAGGATGAATCTATTTAGTTGTGTTGATCTTCTAAACTTTCTACGTGCTCGAAGCAATTGCAGCTTCCACTTTATTCTCGGTCTCAGATGGTTTGTCTTGCTCGGGAGGAGCCAGCTCTTCCGTCTTGACATTAACCCTAGCCCCGGCATTGTACCTCCAATCATCCAGCCAGGTGGACCAGGTGGGAAGCGCCGTTGATTTGCCGACGGTAAAGTTGATAACTTTGGATACAATGGCACTGGTCATGGCTCTAGAAAGCGCGGCCCGAAAGTCGGTGCTCTTAGACATCATGGCTTCGACTTGTTCGAATTTCCATCTCCAAACGAGGCAGTCCTCCACTGCAACAATCGTATACCGATTCACGGGCTTGTTGGACACTTTTGGTTTCGATTCTGGTGGCGGTGGTGGCTTGGTGGTTGCTGTGTCGTTGGTGGCATTGGCCGTGGCTTCTTTGGCTTTTGTCGGTTCATCCACGTTTTCGGCGCTCTTGTCGGTTTCGGCAGCATCGTTCTTGGTGGAGGGATTCTTAGTATTATTAATGCGTTTCCTTTGCTGTTCTTTGGTCCAATAGGTTTCGAGAAATGCCATTTCACCAATCCAAGCACCCGAATTGCCTCCCGCTTTTTCCTCCTCGAGGGAGGAGGGTGAGACGGCCGACGCCGCCGTCAAGCGACGTCCGGAAATGGACGCTCGAGTGGACCCACTGACCACCAGACAAACATAGTCCATTTCGTCTCCTTGTCGAATAATGGCACTTCCCTTGGGGACGACAACTTGCTCGGCGGATTCTTCCAAAACCTGATATTGTCGTGGCGTAATGCCATGTGGCAGGAAGAACTGAATGTAGGTATCTTCTTGCTCGGGTGTCATGTGGACCTCGGAATGTCGTTCTTGTAGAATTTCTCGAATCTTGAATCCATTCACCGTGGCAAACAATGCCGACCAACAAACGGGCAGATACCGAGTGGGTGACAGTGTAAAGTTATAAATGACATTGGCCGTCGAACCCGTCACCGAGAGCATGCGTAGTTCCAGGACATCGGATCGGGTAAAGCCAATAAGTGTCGCCACGGATCCCATGTTCAGGACCACCGTAGGCCAATTCTCTTTCATCCATTCCTTGACAAACTGCCAATAATCCTCCACCACAGATTCGGCTTTTTGGTTTTTATTATTCGGCGCAGAGTGTGGTTTTGTATTGTGGAGGACGGTTTTGAATCCATGGGGAAAGGGTCCACCCGACGGGGGTAACTGCGGCAAATGGGAAGGTTTGGAGTGTGTTGGCTCGGGGTGGAGCTTGATTCGAAAAAACCGACCATTGTGGGTGCCCTTGACATAGCGTGGTCGAGTACTGCTCTTGCTACCTTCCAAAAGTGCTGATGCCACCTTTTCTAACTGTTGCTCATTGAGCTGTCGTCGAGAAAGGAGCTTTTGCAGGGAAGGACCTCGTCGGGGCATCGTCGTCCTGGTTTGGATATGTCTTTGCTCTTTGGCTATTGCCGTATTGATCGTGTTGTGACACTGAATTTTATTGGACTGCTGTGGCTGCAATGCCTCGAGCCCTCAGAACAAACAAAGGAATGATGTGGCTTTTTTACGGAATGCTTTTCGTCTGAGGCCAAAGATACCGGTAGGTCACGAATGAGAGGTGAGTCCTGGATACTCACATCCCCAGTTCGCCAGTGCTGCACCTGCCACAGCATGCAGGTCGCCTGTCACACAACGAAAGATGATTGCCTTGACCAAACTGTTGTGTTGGCTGACCGTGTTCAGCATCTGTTGGGAGAGGGGAACCTGCTTTCTTGCCAATCCACACCGGAAAAGTTCCCATCGGACGAACGGTAACTGGGTGCCAAGAGCTTCCTTGGTTCTGTGGTCGTCTTCCCAGAGTGGCACGGACGATGGCAGTACTAAAGATCCCACCACAAGACTACCGTCTGTGATTATCTTTGACTTGGATGGTTGTCTCTGGCGTCCAGAAATGTACGAACTGTTGTATTTCTCGGGTGGTGCTGGAGCACCCTTTACTAAGAGTCCCGACTACGATACCGATGGCACCCTCCTGACTACCAAGGGAGAACCGGTCCGTCTGTTGGGACAAGTCCGACAAGTCATGCAAGAACTCTATAGCAATCCCAAATGGAAGAATACACAAGTGGGGATATCCTCTCGTACCGACCAACCCGATTGGGCACGAGAATTGCTTCAAAAGTTTACCATTGAAACAACCACAACAACCAATAATGATAAGGGCAGCTACTTTGCCATGGAGCAAGTGTTCCAAAAAGGACCCATTGAGATTCAGTCCGATTCCAAAGTACGACACTTTGAGAGAATTGCCGCCCAGACCGGGGTACCCATGAGCGATATCCTGTTCTTTGACAATGAACGAGGGAATTGTCGAGAAGTGGCCAAGCTGGGGGTGGTCGTGGGATATGCCCCCGACGGAGTCACCCAACAAATATGGGATGCATCTCTGCAAGCATTTCCGGATGCTTCCGGGAAGGTCGTGGGCATAGACATCTACTCCTATGACAGTCTGGAAGGTGCCAACTTGTTTTATGATGGAGAAGACTATAAGAAGACAGAATGGTAGATACCCAATCTTTGGTTCTCTCTGGCTACTAGCAAAGAGCATGATGTCTCGTTTCCGACAGCAGGAAAGCTCAGACAATAAAGCTAGCTAGAGCAAGGACATGAGATACAAGAAAGCCCATCTGTTCCTTAACTCAGACAACAATAGCTAGCTAGAACAAGGATTCCATCTGTTCTTTGGGAAATTGGGCCACAGAGTATCCCTGATCCCCTGAAAGACTCGACAAACAGCCTTCAGTTTGCATATTGTAGATCCACATCAATAAGCATGGCAATGTAGCAACAGAGCAGGATACGACAGGTCAGTACAATTACATGTAATTTACAAAACTTTACTGAGTAGAGATTAAAAAGTACAACCAAAATGGTAGCTCCTTAGCAAAACGGCCCACTGTCGGTCAGTCCTGACATCTAGCCAAAGACATCTTGCGTGGTGACTGCTCGATCCGACTCTGGGAGTAGAGAATCCATGTTGCTACGGCTACCGGTACTTCTATCCCTGTCTTCTGGTTCCACGACTGCATTGACGACCAACGGAACTACATTTGGCTCCCCCCAACCAAATCCGTCGTCTTCTTCATCGCTGTCGTAAGACTCCTCTTCATCCCCATGAGACTGCTGTTCTGGAATAGGCTGTTGTTGCAGTCGCTGTTGTTGTTGCTGCTGCAGGGCACACAAGGCTTCCAGCTCGGCAATTCCATTCTGCAGCCTGGCCATTTCTTCCTGAACGGCTCTAGCAGCTTCTAGGGCAGCGGCTTCTTGCTTGCGTTTCAACTCTGATGATTCCGCTTCATCTTCCGACGAAGCCTTTTCTCTTAGAAGAGATCGGACCTTGGAGAATCGATCCTTGATATCCTTCGGAAGCGTTTGTTGCTCGTCACCTTCCACCAATGGAGGGAAGAGCATCCCCTGCACATGCATTTCGGCCATGCAAAACGTTCAAAGAGGCAAGGTTGACAATGCCCAACTGATCTGCAGACAGCTGTTGCTCATCCAATGACTACTGTAGTAATTGGTGGAAGAGAAGAGAAGGCATGGGAGGTAAGTTCAACCAAACTGCAAATACCACTCTGACCATCAACGCGGACAGCCAATCCGCCGACGGATGTGATCTTTGGAGGCTTCAAAAATGTGCGCGCGAGCGCGGTTCAAGCGTCGAAAGATTTAGATTTCCGGGTTATGGCCTCCGCAGGTTGCTTCCACGTAGAAACCCAGTACAAATCTCCTGTAGCGCCACTTTTTCTACGAAGCTCTTCTCTTGACACATCACACCATGGCGAGGAAAGAATTCGACTTACCGACAACAACAACAATAGCAACAATGATACCACGGAGAAGAATACAATAGCGTTGTTGACAATGTCCTTCTTGCTGATACGACAACGCAATCACTGCTTATCTCCCAAGGAGGCGTGATCTGGCCGTATGCTTGCAGAAAGATCAAAGACAACAACAACACGTTGCGGCTTCTTTGTGCTTTGTTGTTGTTGCCTTTTTTTTTGCTTTGATGTGTGACGAAACGTATGCATACGTCAGCGCTAAGTCACTAGTGTATTCGTGATTTAATTGTATCACGAATAAATGAGTCATGTGGAATTCGTGACGCGACTCTCTGAGTCACTTGCCTCCTGTTTTGGAAGGGTGGGGTTACTATTATGCGTGACGCCACCCTTCCGAAATTCTGTGTTCTGGTTCCTGCCACCGTTCCGTCCATTGGCTCAGAGGCGCGAACCCGAATCTCAATCGACCTTCCGACTTCTAGTTGCCGATCTTTGACTTCGACATCAAGTTGTCAAGGCTCGAGGAAGAATTTGTTTCGCTCACTTCAGACCATGGCTGAGCCTCCCAAACAACAAGGTCAGCTCAAGACATCCTCCGAGGACAAAGAAGAAGACAACGACAGCAGTAACCACCATGGCAACAACGCCTCATCTTCACCATTGATCATTCAGCAGCAGCAACAAGCATTGGAACCGCAACCTCTTGCCGATCGTGTCTCGGGCACGGACGACGGACAGGCCACTCTGACTCCTTCTGCCACGGCAGTCCCACCCATTGCGTCTTTGCCACTCATGTCAGTTGTCAGACAGAATAACATCAATCACAGCAACAATAGCAACGTGGAGGCTCATTCATCTTGTGCCTCGGACGCACCAGTAATACAGCAACGACAACCAGATCACGAGATGGCCATTGTCGCCGAAAGCATGGCGCAGGCGTCCATTGCTCCGTCCGCTTCCAATGGCACAGCAGCCGAGTCGGGCATCAAGTTTGACGCTGTCATGGCGCCTGCTGCGCCTCTGATCCCCATTGCCGCTGCTCCCGTCGTCAAACAACCACCACAGGAGAGTACTAGTAGTCGCAAGAAGAAACGAACTCCAGCTCCTCCTTTGCAACGCGGTCAGGCATCGGGAAGATGGACTCATGCCGAACACGAAGCCTTTCTGGAAGGGCTCAAGGTGTACGGGAGGGAATGGAAGAAGGTGGCCGTTCGAATTCCCACACGAACGTCGGCACAAGTTCGTTCTCACGCCCAAAAGTACTTTTCCAAGTTGACGCGAGACGAACAAATCATGCAACAAGATGCCGTCCATCATGCATTGGATGCTGCCGCGGCATCGGGTGCGTCGACAACATCGACGACCTCTTCGGCGGCTGCTTCGGAAGCCACGGCAGCGGCTCAGACGTATCCTCCTTCGGTACAACGCAACGTGCAACGCATCCTGGCTCATCCAGAACAAGCACAGCAAGATGTGGAGGACACGTTACGTGCACTGCGCGAGCGATATGCTCATTTGCAGCAGCGATTGCGAGAACATCAACAGAACAACAACAATCGTCACGCACATGTCATTGAAGAAGAAAAGGAAGCTGCTGCTGTTGCTGTCGAAGAACCAGTCCGCGGCAAGCGACGACGACCCGAAGCGGGAGACGATGCTTCCATGTCGTCCTCGACACTGTCGTCTTTGGGCAATGAAGAGCTGATTGCTCTGAGTGTGTTAGGCGCCACTCTACCCAATGCTGCTGCCGAACAACAACATCAACAAGAAGAACAAAGACATGCTCGTCAGCGATCCAATTCCTCACTCGATTCCACATCCTCCACCGGCAGCAGTGGCGGAAAACGGAAACGTGAGGATGCCGCCAAGTAAATACACACAGACTTGCCAACAACAAACAAACAAACACACAAGCACACTGTTCCGAAACCAAACACGCACATAGACTCATTCATTGGGGGAAAGTTTTGGAGATATATTCAGTGTCATTTTTTCATTTTCATACATGCCTCGAGACGAATCATAGAAGCATTCACACGAAATACAGCTTTCGTCTCGGCAGCCATTCCATGTTTACAGTAATATAGTTAATTGTCAGGGTAAATTACAACTAGCTAGTGCTGTATTAGAAAGGAAGATTGTCCTTGCCCTACTTTGGTTTCCAAGTGGTACCACGTGCTAGCTAACAAGTGGCGGCAGCTGCTTAGGACACTAGCTAGCTGATCGCCTTCCGTCAGCTCGACCTGCATGTCTTTGTCAGCGGCCATGACAGTGCCAGCTTGCTACACTCGCCGCCACCGACAGTGCTTGAAATGAGAAAGGGCAGCACCATTTGGATCGATACCGCACAGAACAGGACACAACTTCATCGGTACTAGCAGGGTTCGATCCAAGACGATTTCCGTCACAGAGGGCGGGTGGTGGGGCACCTTCTCCGTTTCGTACCCATGCACCAACCCTGGAAAAGTCGTCGTTTTGCCTTCTGCCTTCCTCTCCTCAAAGCAGGTTGCCAGCTCTCCGTTGGTCTCGGGTGGTCTGGGGTATTACCTTGTACATGCCAAGACAAGTGTCGACTATAATACTGCACCAAGTCGGAGCTCGTCGCTCCGACCCAACAGCTTCTTATGTTCCTACATTATTATCCTAACCGGACAATTTACGCTCGCGCTCTTGGAGGTTTGGGGAGTGGGGGTTTTGCAAAGGCTTCACGACCGCAACAAAATCGTCCCGGGGCGGGAGCTCGTCTGTGGTGTTTTCCATTTCATCATATTTATCCATGCAAGTCTGACAAAGGTCATAGTCCCTGCTCTTCGCCGCATACCTCGTTCCATGAATGGGAACACTGGCACATCCATCACAGGTAATCCAGTAATGCTTCTTTGAATCTGTTTTAGACACCTGGGTAAGCCTGAACAGCGGCTGCCTTGTTCCACAGAGCGACTTGGATTCCGCAACGAAATATCCTTCCCCAGAGTCGTATTTGCCATGAAACACGGTGCAATTGACCTCTTCGGTCCTGTGCTGCATCACCCAATAGGCTTCTCCTGTTATCGCCAAAAATCCTTCCCGGACAAAGAACTGAGGGCAGTTTTTCATGCCTTTTTGGATGTTTTGCTTCACGTCTTCGTCCGTCGTACAGGTCCCCCGGATCCACCACCCGGCAACCCCGGCGGGGCTCTGGCAGGGCGTGAACTGCAAGTGGGTCACCTCTTCATTCCCAACAGAACAAATTCTTGTCGGTGACACATAGTGTCCATTGACTGGGGTGGCCACTTCATCGGAGGAGGATCCCATTTGAACTTGGCTGGCAATCTCTCGCACAAGCCCAAGGAAGGTCGCCTGCTTTTCAAATTTCTGAGAGTTGGCTTTGTTTTGCTGGCCGATGGATGAGTAACGTACATACAACCAAAATGGCAAATATGTAAAAGGGGCCACAATCCCGAGCACGGAACTCCCACAAAACATTGCAATAAGAAGAAGAAACACGCAGTAGACAAAGGCAAGAGCTGTAGCCATCATGGGGGAAAATTTCAGATCAAGAAGAAGAAGCACGTGCACCAAGCAAACAGCCGCAGTGGCATATCCAACAGGAAACCCCAACAGCACAATCGCAATCAACAACAGGGCGAGCATGAGCCAATTAATTTTTTTGAGGAGAGCCTTTCTCCACTCAAATGCAAGCTGGTATGTATCTGCCACTAAGTGCATGCTTGCCATGTGACGCTCATACTGAGATTGGGGAGATGTTTCGTCTTCCTCCTGTTTCTTCTTGCTTGACCTTTTCCAGAGTTTGGAAAAGCGAGAGAACTTGATGCCATAGTCCGACCAGAAACTACTTGCGGCCGTATCCACTGTGTCGGCAGTGCGATCGGAAAGAGATTCATCATCGTCGTCGTCGTCATCACCACAATTGTCATGGCCAGCATCCTTCGGAATGTCCTTGGGTTTGGGTGGCCCACGTTCAATGACTCCGCGGAGGTAGAAGATCGCAACCACATAGGCGGCCAGAATTGCCAGGGCCACAACTGCAAAAACAGCAACAGTAGAGAGGGTTCCAACAATGCCACGGTACCAGAACCGCCCAAAGCTGTTGGACTGCGAAGTTGGCGCTGCGGTGGGCCACGGGATCACCACCACAGAAGTTGAGTTGTCCTCAGCAGAAGTGATGTTGAATCTGAAGCTCTCTCCAGAAGCAGAATTGAAAAAGGCGACAAGACCCAGGTCGCGAGGAGCTCCCAGACGGCCAGCCGCCGCTGCCGTCAAGCAACCGAGGGCAAACAGAATTCTCACCTGTAGGCTTTGCATCTTGCTATCTCACGCAACAATGAGAAGAAGGTCGTGGCTATTGTCGCTTGATGCCACCACCCCGTGTGCCCCTCTACTACCATAGTAGCTAATAGGTGTCGCACAAGGTTCGAAATCATGTCTGGGCAGATACCACGACTGGAGAAAAGAGCGAGAAAGACTTAAAGTATTGAAGCCGGCCTTCACAGGCTTAACATCCGGTACTGTATCCAATTGATTTACTAGTAATTTGGTACCGTACGGTATCGAAGGTACGGAATCGTACAAAAGGTACTACGGCATGGTACGGTAACGCTGGGAACGTTCTTTTGACCAAACTCGAGGAAGAAGAAAAAAGCGTTCACGAAAAGGCGTCACAAAAAGTCAAAGCAACATTGTTGTCGCAAGCAAACAAACAAAAGCAAACACTCAAGTCGTAAACGAAGCAAATACTACAAGAGAAAGAACGATGATGTCCTGGATGAAGCTCATGTTGTTTGCTGTCATGATGGTGCTCGTTCCTTGGCTTGTTGGTGCCATTGGTGTGCGAGGAGGAACCGACGAGACGTTGTCGTTGGATCAAGATGCGTCAATCAAGACGCCCGATCGTTCGTTGGAGCAACCACCTCGTCTTCTCCGAGGAGTCAACGTCAATGGCTACACGAACTTCACGTTCGTTTGCGAAAACCAAGCGGATCGCGTTCGTATCGTCGGAGCCAACGATCGCGACAAACGCGTCAAGTGCCGCAACCGTCCTACTCCAGAAACGGACAGGGTCTTTTGCCGTCAGTTCGACATGGACACCCGCATTTTGGTGTGGCACATCTGCCCGATGATGTGCTCGTACTCGCAGTGCAGCCAAGGATGTGTCAACAATGCGACGGATGGATTGCTCGAGGTGTTGGATGGTCGAAGCCGAAAGAAGACAGTGCAGTGCGACGACAAACCTGGTCGAAACTCCCGGTTCTGCCGACAGTTCGATGCTCGTAGCGACGTGCCAGTCTGGCAAGTGTGCCCTTTGATGTGTCCTCACCTGTCTGGGTGCAACTAGAGTCGCGTCGAGCCGCCGAGTCGAGCCACCGTGAATGTGAAAAATAGCTGGTCGAAGTCTCTGGTTCGAGCGTCGACGTCAACGGCTGTTGCCGAGAGAAGAATCGAGACTCCCAAGTCGACGAGCCGAGCACCGGCCGTCATCCAAGATACATGAGTGACAATGCGTCACGACTACGAAAACAAAAGGTTTAGTTGTTGCTTGTTTCGTAGTACTAGTAAATTATAATTGTAACGACCATCGTCAACGCAAAAAATCGCTTCCTCCATCGGCTGTTTCTCGTCCTCCTTCGTTCTTTCTACACCACCACCAAGTACAAACCCTTCTAGTTAGTTGCCAGGTTGATTGCGACCAGCTTGTGAGACAACAAGCAGCGATGATCCATCGACTCCGTGGACATTTCCTTCGTCGTCGGCAGCGAGACTTTGCGTATTCATTGCACCCGTGAAGGAAGTGGCTGCCGCTGCGACGCCATCCGCCACACACGCAAACAGTGGCTTGGATTCCGCCACACGAGCTCCTCCAGCGCCGCCACTGTTTCCCAGCAACCTGCGATCCTCGCCGTCATACGAACCCGTGTTGACTGCCTGCAATCCACCAGCACCTGGAGGACGTGACACTCCCATGTCACCCCGGTATTGAGGCGTCTGCCGTTGCGTTTGAGGCTGGGGAGTCGTAGCAGTGGTTGCATCAGCGCCTCCAAATCCGAGCCAACCCCACCAAGAATCATCCTTTTTGTCCTGCTGCGCCTCCTGTTGTCGCGGTTGCTGCTGAGCACGTCTCTGTCTGCGTTCCGATCGTTCTGCCGCGCCGTACTCTTCCTTTTGAAGTTCTTCGGCCAGCTTTCGATCGGCTTCCATCTGCAACGCTTCCTCTTTGGACGTGACTGCATTGTCTCTATCCACGGGGCTCACCACTTGACAAACGGGGCAAAACATGAGGGTCGCATTGTCGGTTACCTGCATCCAGTTATTACAATTGACACACTGAGTCAAAATAGCCGTACCATCGGCAATGGCGGCACGTGTTCGTTCCTGGCCATGCAGGGCCACCTCCTGGTTGTCGTTCACTTTGACCGTGCGCTTCGCCGAAGCAGCAGCAGCACCACTACTAGTACTACTTCCAGGGAGCCTGACGCGATCTCCTCCCGCAATCCTCGCCACGGCTGCATTGCTCCTCTGATCAAAGGCATCCGCAGCCGAAATGGCCGAAGAAGGCGCTTTTCCAGCGGCCTTGTTTTGTTCAATTTCTGCCATAATTCGTCTCTGCTCTTCCAACAAAGCATTCCTTTCCGCTTCCGAAAGACCTTCCAATCCATCAAATTCCTCTGTTGGTGGTTGTTGCGCTTCCACCGGCATGGGTGGAGGTGGAAGTAGTTGCTCGGCAGGCGGAGCTGTTCCTCCCAGTAAATCCTCAAATGTCGGGGCCGAAGGAGCCGGTGGTGCCGTGGCATAACTGGGAGGAGCGGCTGGTTCCATCGTAGCGGGTGGTGGCTTTAGATCGAATGCGTCTCCCAACATGTCAAAGGCAGGAGGAGCTTCTTCCTGAGGAGGAGCCATGAAAGCGGCATCGTCAAACGCCGGAGGAGGAGTCGCAGCAGCAGCTGGAGGAGGCGCCATGTCAAAAATGTCGGGTGGTGGTGCCTCGGGTGCCGCCGTGGGCTTGGCCTGTTTGGCACGTTCCTGAGCCGCCATGATGCGTGCCTTTTGTTGGAGAGCATTCAATTTAATATTGGCAGATAGTTGAGGTGAATGTTTAAATGTGCACGAATAAATTCCACACAAAAATCATGACTGAATCTACATTGACATTGTTCCCTTTAAAACCAAATAGTAGTATTCAAAATACCATGAAAAACAAACAAATAGTGACTTACCAGCAAGGCATTCTTTCCGGTAGCAGCTGGAGCTTCCGCTACGGCAGGAGGAGCCGCAAAGGCAGGGGGTTGTTGTTGCTCGGCCACTTCCATGGGGGGAGGCGGGTCATCGTCACCCAACATGGCAAGGCGACGTTCTAGATCCGCAACGGCATCCGTCTTTTTGGCTTCCGCCGGTTTGGCGGCCGCCTCTTGGGGCTTGCTCATCATCATGGTGGAAATAGATAGATTGTTGTGTCTTTTTTTATATATTGGCAGCCAGCTATGATAGCAGGTCGTGTGAGTGATGAGGTGTTTGTTCCTTTCTTGGATGAATGAATAAGCGTTGCGTTGTGAAGAAGGCAATGCCACTTTGCTTTGTGCGACTGCTTGGCTCTTGCTGGGGACTGAAGACTTGATGGAGCTTGCCTCACGGTTCCTTCGTGATCTTTTGAAGAACAAAACTTTCCTAAATCTTTGCTTTTGCCGGTGCGACACGCACCTTCGGTTCCACGACCGATCAAGTTAGGGATAGAGCTTCAAAGATTGGATCTTTAGCACAAACACCCAAGCTATGAACCAGCGCCTATCGGTACCAGGTACCGGTGGTACCTGATTCAATCCGGACGTCGACCATGGGCATCTTTCAGAGGACCAAAGGTGCTGAAAAGGAGCGGGCGGCAAGAAGGAGGCATCGCCAGTGTGGCGGTCATCCGATCCAGGCTCATGGCTGTCTTTGAAAGGGTGGGAGAAATCACTGGCAAGAGGCAAGCCAGTCAGTCCCGACAGACTATAGTTTGCCCTCTTGGCAATGATCAAGGCGACTTCTACCGATGCTTTTCAGCAGCAACGATTGTTGAGTCTAGCTAGATGAGGCTGTCCTGGAGGATCCATCGACAGTAACACCAACAGAAGAGACTCTACCAAGAGATGGTGACGAAATGAAGGGGCTATTTCCCATGCTTCGTCTCGCCGAACTTGCCTACGAGCCCAACACAGAGGAACTGGAACAAAAGTTAAAGGAAGAAGGAGGGTACGAGTTTTACAGACACAAAACAGACAGCAATGTGGGACAGTTGGGGTATTATGTGGCGTTGAATCGTTCCGAAAAGATCCTCTTGTTTGGAGTCCGAGGCGCATACACACTCTCGGATGCCGTTACCGATACTGTTTCGCTCACAATTAATTCCGCATCCGTGTGATCCCCATTGTCCCTTTACGGGAAAACCAGTGTGTGATGGAACAAGCAAACGGCCGCGAAATACAGTGCCATGAAGGTGTGTTACATGCGGCGCTCAAGCTCTGTGAGTGATGACGTCTATGATATCATTGTTTCGGTGACACTAAAGTCGGGTTACAGGGTCCGCTAGCTGATAAAAAAGAAGAGCTCTGGCAAAGAACTTGGATGCCGATAAAGATCCAAGCATCTTGATTCGATTCAGTTCCATCAATTGCTGTTCGGGAAAATGATACGCCGCAGTCTTCCACTGGTACATGTGGCCTTGCTCGGGTACCGCCCTCTCCCTTCCAAGCTCGATCGCATACACGTACTCCAACAGAATTTCTCTTCTCGTCTCATCTTTAGAAGGCGCTCGAACATGGCCTTCCTTCTTTTAGCAAAGACTCTTCTGCTATTCCTGCTTCCTCTGCTCGCCCAACCGGTACCATCGCAAGCGGGAAACGGGTGGGGTGCTAGTAGTGCTTGTACGGCTGTAGCGACACATCGGAAGTCAAAGTTGCATCACGAGTGGATTCCTGTTTGAAAGAGACGCGTGCACCGGCGATTGTAAAGACACGGGATTCCAAGGTGTGCATACATGTTGCTGCTCACTTGAGAGTATTTGAAGCAGCACGTTGTGAAATTTGCAGCGATATCACGGAGATGTGTCTCGAGAGCAAAGGGGAGTGCGCACCCAAGTGTCCCGAGCTAACTGTCGCCCCAACAATCTCTGCGGCTCCCACCCTTAATCCCTCACCTACCATTCAACCCACCCAACAATCATTTGTTTTCGAAACACCATTTCTCCCTGGCGATCCGTCGTTTCAATTGCCCCCACCCTCATTTCCCACCGGTGTCATTCGTGATGCCACGGTTTTTGTGCCTCCACCAACACCGGATACAACACTAGCCACGTCCAAATCAACGCTTGGAGAACCACACTTTCGAAGGCTTTGTGTATGACATGGCCAACCCTGCGAGCCATGGATGGCCAGCTCATTGCGTCAATGAACGGCGAGGAGTGGGTGGTTATTGTGTTGGGAAGCGACGTCTACTTGAGTCCGGCGACAGCTGCTGAAACTGACGCTGTCTTTTGCTGGGGCTGCTGCTGCAATGTGGAGGCAGATGCAGTCCGGCGAAGGAAAGGATGAAACCCAAGTTTCCTATGATCACGACAAGGAACCTGGACCCTTTGGAATGGACATGGTTGGCAAGGACGGTACTGACCCCGAATTTGTGCCTCTGGTAGACTCGCAGTGTGGCGAATTCGAGGACAAGTCAGCATACAAGAGTCCCGCCACAATGTCTCCTCAAGAAGACAGTGATGGAACAGATGGGCATGGTCGAATGAGTGTTGTAACAGATCCTCAAAGCATATCCCAGATCGAAATTGAGGAGGACCAAAGTGGCAGTGCAACGGTAGAAGGCAGCTCCAACGGAGAACACAACGCCAACGACAAATGGAGCGACGAAGGATCCTGGATGGCCAGTGTGGTTGTCAAAGTTGAAGCTGTCGCGTAGACATCGCCCATGAAAGTGACGAATTTGAAAGTGACATGTCACACAGGAGTGCTGCCCCAAATTCTCATGATGAAGACGATGATGAAACGATTGGTTCCAGAAAGGGAATTGACGGGGGCGAAGGGGGCAGCGCAATGCTCAAAAACGGCTCCTGTGATGGCCACAGCGCCAACGATGAAAAAAGCGGTGGAGCACCGGCAAATGGGAGTGAGGTTGCCGGAGTTGAAGCTGTCGATGTTATGGCAGACAGTGACTTTGAAAGCGAAGCCAGTAGTTTTGAAACTGAGGAGTTTGAAGACGAAGACGGAAGTTGAGGGTCGGCCCCACCAGGCCGAAGAAGTCAAACTCTCGACACTGATGACAGTGCCCAGAAACCTGAATTGGAAACACTCAGGGCGGCAGATCCAGTAGTGGACCAGGTCATCGCTGAAGGGGAAGAAGTTTCCTCGGGCGAAGAGGACGCTGACGATTCCACCGATGGTGTCAATATCCATAAAGTCCACGAAGAAAACAGTTCCGCGTGGGATGGCGGAGAGCACGGGAATCAAAGTGGAGAGAGACATGACGCTGACTTCGAAGGTGAGTACTAGCTAGCCCCATACTCGTCAATCCAATGCAAGTCTTCGAAGGGAAGTAATCGGAAGTGCAGACAGCACAGGCACAAACGGGCTTAGGCGATGCCGTGCGAGTGAGGCTTCGAAATCTCTTACCGATCTTGCTGGCACTCCACTGCATTCCTCGAGAAAGACACCGTAGACGAGCTCATTCTGACTGGGGGGCGTGAGTGCACGATCCATTACCGGCACTAAGTATTATTTTAAGGTGCATTGCTGAATCCGTGGCTCAACGTTAGAAGGATAACACCCTGTTTGGTCATCAAGTTCCAATGCCTTCGTCTTCTTGTGCACCGCTATACGTCCTTCCTTATTACCAGTCTGATGGTGGTGTCTGATTTGGGCCACCAATCTCCACTGGAATCATATCCTCGGACATGTACTTGTGCAGCTGCTCGCGTTCATCTGCATTTTGTGGAGCAATCATCTTCACTTTTTCCAATACACGCTGAGGCACTATGTGTTTAACTAAGGCCCAGATAAGATGCATCCAATCAGGAGAGTTGCACAAATACACAACCTCAACCATCTGAGGATAGCAGTTTTGCATTTTGTCCATAATTTTACCATCGCGCTTGAAAGCAGCACGTGAATAGTGCTTGACAAGGCTGGCAGAAGTAGGCACGGCAGAACACAAAACGAGTCATAAGAGAATGTGATAGCTATGGTGTTGTTGCAAGGCGATGGACTTTCTTACCTGACTCCTTCCAAATCCATGCATCGGGCCACAGTTGTCAACCTTCCGGTAGTGCGTGTCACATAGTCTGTCCACTGATGAGTCCATTCGCTGTTGTATATGAAGGCATATTCCCAAGTATCCATGTCTATAACATTGGCAGCATTGTGATTGATTTGTTTCCAATGGACGAACATGATGACACCTCTCTGCTTGTCAGGCAACACTGAGACAACGCCTCCTTGGTAGCGCTTCTCCCAAACCTCCGCAATGGGACCAGTTTTCACTTTGTGGGGTTGTTCCCCACGAATGTCCTTTTGGTCCAACCCATGCTTTTGGCGGAATAGCAAAGTCTCCTTGGCAGCTGCAACAGCCTGTTTGGTTTTCTTGTGGCTCATGAGAAATCTCAAAATCCACAAGTCATCGTGTTTGTTAGCATGGTCAAAGAGAGGATCTTCCTCCAAAGCAGACCTAATCTTGGCAATCTTGACAGAGTGTTCCATCAAAAGATCCTTGACCGCAGGCCGTTTGTCATCATCACAGACTGGTGCAACAGGATTGGCTACTGCCACTGCAACATCTTTCATCCAAGGCCAAGAGGTCATGATACTGGCTGGTTTTGTGTTGTGTTGTGTTGTGTTGTGAAACTTTTTTGAAGCTGAGTTATGGGAAAAGAAAGCTCGGATCGACCAGTTTTGCAGCTGACCCTGGTGTGATGAGCGACAAAGACTCGCAGACACTGGATTGAAGCATCTTTGCAAGGATGCATACCGGTACCGGTACTGTGTACTGGTACCTATGCCGGACTAGCTAGAAGGTTTTGGTACCTTTAGTACCAGGTATCGGTACCAGTATGTGAGCCAGCCTCAAACAGTGGAACTGTGACTAATTTTTTCATTCAAAGTCACTCTGACCGATTGGCCGGCGTTCACTGTTGATGTTGTTTAGTTGTTCAGCCGTTCAGCCAAAAATCAGCATCAAGCAAGAAGCGATGTTGGCCTCTTGGGAAGAGAGAGATGGCCTAGAAGGCACCTTTGACAGCTCTGATAGATGTGGCGAATATCGAAACAAAACTACAAATAAACATTCATGGAACTGGTTGAAAAACTAAAAGGAGCTAAGGCAGGTTGTTCTACAGCACTAGCAAAACTCGCACATTTCACGAATTCTTCCCGAGCGTGATGTCCTACTCTAGCTAGAAATAGAGCTAAGGAGGGAGAGAAACGGGGTCGCGTACTGTTGGGCTTCTCCGTGCTGATCGGCGGCTCCGGCATGACGACGACTGTCTTCGGCCGCGTATCTGGCTTGTCGTGGCTGCAGACGTTGGTGTTTGATGAAAATATCGTAGCTAGTAGGAGTACAGGTCGACAAAGGACTGAGATCTATTGTTTGTGCTCCTGGGTTGCCTCCGTACAACTGCACGTTCGTGGCGCCGCTCCATGACATTGGCCGTCCAGCTTCGAGGGAGCCTCTCTTCGGACTTTCCTCTTAGCATTTGTCTGTATTGCGAAAGAGAAACTGTTGCTTTCAACTTGCGAAGAACGTACGCGCTGACTTGTCCATCTTTGCAACAGCGCTTGAACACAAGCTCGGCGATTTCATTGCGGGCATCGCTCTTGGGCATCAACTTGGAGACAACGCCCAAAAAAGATCCGTAGGTTGTGTGAGTCGGTCTGAATTCTTGTCGGACCTCGTCGAATGTAACGCAGCCAACTGCAAAGGCTTCTTCCTGCTCCTTAACATCGGTTGAATTCGTGTACTCACAGGCGTTCAGCACAGCATTGTAAGTCACCACAGTCGGTCGCATTCCTACGATTCCATCTTTAGCGCCTTCTTTCATGCGCTCCAGCACCGTTTGGGCTTTCTTGGCTTTTTGAGGCAAATTGCTACGAGCGTATTTTTGAATAAGAGCTGTGAATGCTTTTGCGTCTGGCTTGAACGAAGTGCTTTCGTTCATCCTTTCAATGAGAGACTCTGCACGATTGATGGACACTGGGTCCCGGCTCTTGGCGTATGCATCTAGCACGATGCTGTAGGATTGAACGTTTGGGCCAAGTAACCCTTTCTCCAGCATTTCCAAGGTTTCCTCGGCCTCTTCTCCCATTCCTCTCTTTGCGAATGTGTTCAGTAAGCCATTCCAGCACGAAATGTCTGGAGACAATCCGAGATCAGGCATTCGTCTTTCAATCAAATTCTTTGCGAAAGTCGAAGTACCTTGCTCCCCGCAAGATGCCAACGATGAAAGGACACTAGAGAAGAACATGCAGTCCGTCTTGATGTCTGGTGAATTGATGGCCTCATCCAATAGCAACTCGACAGTCTCCAGAGCCCGTCGTGTGCTGAGACGGCAGATCACTGCAATCAGTGTTGTGTACGTTATGGAACATGGTCTAGCAAGCTTTTTCCATGGTTTCCGTTTGTCGAGTTTTGCTTTCATCCTTTCCAGCAAGCCAAGAGCGCGCAATGGCGCATTTTGGTCTCCAGATCGCGATAAGGCATTCAACACAATATTGTAGGTAGTGGTTGTCGGCGAGACAATGGAGTTGGGTGCAGATGCCATGTCCTCCATGAGCTTCAGCAGCATCTCAGCACGCCCTGTTGCCTTTTTTCCACCCTTTTTCGCCCATGCCAGGAGCACTTGATCAAAACAGGTCGTGTCTGGAGTGGGTTTGTGACGATTGGCTGTGTGCTGCTTGTAAAAGTAAAGCAGGAGCTCTTCTGCTCGATATGGATCACCTTTCGCCGCATAAACTCCAAGAAGGCCCGACAAAGAAATGGCGTCTGGTTTCAAATGTCGCGACAGCTCGTCAAAGACACGCTCGGCCTCTTGCCCAGCATTGGGAATGTTAGATCTCTGATATGCATGAATGACTGTGTTGTAAGAAATCAAATCCGCTTTGATGTCGAGCAGCATTCCGCCATCGTGGAGCTCTTGGAGATTTTTCAAAAACCGTTTGCAACGCTCTGGGTGTTTACTCTTGGAATGTGCAAGGATCACGGTGTTGAACGTGATAATGTCTGGTTTGAGTTTGACATTGGCATGGTTCAGATACTGGTCCAACATGTAGACAAATATCTCTTCAGCGATTTGCCCTCCCTGCGGCACTTCTGCGTTAGCTAATTGGCGTATAATTCGATTGAATGTAAGCGTGTCTGCCTGAAACTTCTCATTCCCGTCAAGAGAAACCCCCAATTGCTTCATGGCTTTCCGGACGTCGTCTTCCGATTTGATCGCATGCTGTTGCGAAGTTGCCTTCTTGGTGGACTCTGCTTCTTCGGCGTACATTTCACTTTGGCTGATGCGCAGCTTCTCAATTTCGTCGCCTGCGCCCAAGGCTTCCCATGCCTCCACCACACGGTCGTACAGTGATTTGTCAGGTCTCAGCTTTGGGTTGTCAGTTGCCTTGCTCAACTCTTCCATTCGATTCAACAGCGATGCGCTCGTTCGGCTTGTCGTCGAGCGTCCTCCCCTTTCTTGTTGTTGTGTGCATTAGAGCTCTCTTGACAGCAACGTGAAATGACGTCTTGAAAGAGGCCTTTGGAAGGAATGAACCGTTCTTCCATTCGATCTAGCCATTGCTCTGCTTTGGCGGTATCAAATGCGAGCCACGATCGGATAATGTTGGCATAGGATCTCCCATTTGGGCCATTATTGTCATTGGAAGAGGATTTTCCATCATTTTGGTCAATGTTTGTTCCGCCCGTGTCACACCCACCATGGAACCATCACTGAGGCAGGCATCCATGAGGAAATTGTAGACACTCGTGTCGGGGACAACGAACGGATCCACTTCCATTTGCTTGACAATCATGCCAGCTTGTTCGGCCACCTTTGCTGCTAATGTGGTGGTGGTACCACCAAATGTCCTCGTACGACCGCCATCCATTCCTTGTACAAGGCCATGTCCGGTTGCAGCGACGACAGTGTCATTGCTCGTTCATTCAAGTTGGCCACCAGTGCTTGACTCTGCCATATTATTAGTATCCATCAGCAGAGAAGAAGTGGAAAGTCTGGGAGTGTCCCAAAACGAAGGAACCTGGTGTACAAATCCGGTCGGGTTGAAATTGATACCCCCGATCGTACAATGCCACATGTCGAAATGACGTCCATGGCATAGTAGTAGTAGAGCCTACTATATCCCTCACTCACCTCTTTGCGTAGGCGTAAGACGCCGTGGCCGCCAATGGCATGAGATAAGCCATTCAGCTCTCTAGGGTTGAGATCCAAAACTCTCTCCATAATCCTCTCTTTT